>JAECUM010005996.1:0-89731 GCA_016617855.1 Megalonaias nervosa
ACAACTATTTCTCTCAAAAAAACTAACATAATATGTGATATCTTATTAGAACTTGCAAATTTCATAATATGGATTCTATCTTTACAGGCTATAATCACCATTTTCGATGATAAAACGAGCTATGTATCAAGGTCCAATTTACTAATTTACCAATTCTTATCACGATTTTTTTCACATTCAGCACATTTTAAAATATATTTTCTTTGGAGAAAAAAAATCAGGAGCCATGCCGGACACCGCGTTATAAGCGGGTTCGCGAGTTATCCGGGCGCGAGTTATTGAGGGAGTGGTGTATTCTGTTGGTAAGCAATAAAACTTAACAGTTTAAAGTTTAGACCTTGTCTTGTGGATAAGCCGACCTCCCTTCTTCCAAGCTTTTATTTTTTCCTAAGTTATTCTGCTTATATGTGAGTATATATGGTAGTCCTTAAGCAGTAACAGCAGTCATGAAGCTGAATATACAAAACTTTGAACTACCGGTAGTTTAATTCTGACTTTTTGTGTACAGCAAGGGGCTGATCATTTATTGTATGGGACTAGATTGTTCTTTCTGTGATTTTTGGTTTTCATTTCTTGACAAGATAAATTTGTTTCAAGAAATATAAAGAATGGAATAATGTCTGTGTTATACTACAAATCATAACAAGGCAGTTATTTCAGAGCATTTATGCTCTCCCCCAATGTTAAATAGTCTCTCCCTAATGAAGCCTAGACTAAGTGGATGCTTACAGAAATCAAAGCAGTGGCCATTGTCAATGCAGTTGTAAAATATTGACAAGGAATAGCATCAAAAGATGATATGAATTGCAGTTTGGGGAAGGTGTTTTTATTGTATGAAGCCATTTGACTTGACACATTATACTTAACAGCCCCAGTTATGGTCCTGCCATTAACAACGGAAGTTTGATAATTGTTCATAATTAATCTGAACTCAACTTTAATAGACAAAATGAACATTATTGTGAAAAATTTTAAAATTACAGATGTTCAGAGATTTAATTCCCAGCAAATTTGGGCCTTCTGCATAGCTGTATTGTCTCCTGTTACTACCTAATTTTTTCCCATAATGCTATCGCGTCTAGTACTGTATTACCTTTTCTACCACCTATAAACTTTTCCAGATTTCAGTTTCTGTATGTGTGATTTATAATTAAGTTTTAATATTTTAATTCTAAAGACCGCCTAAAATGTTTACCCTCAAGCATACAAATTTGGTTAATGATAATAAGCTTTTTAGCGTTATTTTTTAAACACATTGATAAAAACCTCTTCAGAACTTAAGCAGAATCACAAAAATCTTTCATGGCTTGAACATCTTTTTGACTTGGTGTGAATGATGAAGCCGCTAATTGAATAAAGCTGGGCAATCAGGGAATACTTATACTATTACTGAAGCATGTAGAAAATAAATGTTTCAAATGTTAAGTGCAGCCGATTATGATAACTTTACACATTGGTTTGGATTCAATATTTTATGAGAGAGAGAGAGAGAGAGAGAGAGAGAGAGAGAGGAACTTTACTAAAAACAGATAATGATCTAGAAATGCTTCGGGGACAGGTTCATCTCATTTTTCTGTACTTTGAAAATGGACACAAAATGAAAAAGTAAATCATTTCATCCGATGCTCAAGTTTACTTGATGATATAAATATACAGATATATAATTAATGTAAAGTATTTTCATACAACAAATGGGTATTTGCTAATCCTGGTTCAAGTAAGTTTGAGATTTTGTATTGATGAGTTACTTATAATTATATATGTTGGTAAATTGTAAAAGACAGGAGTTAAGTTTGATACAAGGTAGTTTTACTAAAAGGGTGCAGAGTGATCGAGTGCTGTAGGCCTTATTGTTCTTAACAAAAGGTCAAACCACATCTTTGATTACATCTTTCTAAGTCATTCAGATCAAGACCAATCTCCATTTTAAACAACTAATCTGACTGCATGATGCAAGGAATGGAAGACAATAAACGTAAATGCAAAAGTTTTATGCTAGCTGTATTGATTGGTTCACAAGTTTTCTATCTATCATTGATTTTTCATTTATGAGAATCAAATGATGGAATAGCCCGTAGTTATGCAGTAAGATTCACTTACCCCCAAGTAAAATGTTTATTGTCAACATAATCACAAAGAAAACAAAAATGAAATTATGATGTCAGTAGCAAAGATAACAAGCCATGTTGATGGCTTCTATTGTTCAGGTTATTAGTTTACACAAGGACATAAATTTGTGAAAAATGTATCAAGATACATTTATCTCATTTGACATTTTGTAACCATTTTTGTGATAATTAAAAAGAAGTAAAGAAACAAAACAATGCTGTTTTGATTATTAATACAAAATAGTGCAGTTTAACTTGAAGTAAAGAAAACAAAACTTAATAATGCTATTTTTATAGCATTAATGTTTACTCTTGCATGTTCATGCAGCCACTGCCAGAACTGTGCTTTCTCATGTTTCAATTACCCCTCTATAATGCTGTGACTGGATGTCAGGAGAAATCATAGATTATGTTAATGAAAACTTGTTCATGGGGTAATACTCAGAACTTGTGTGATTTTGTTTTACTTCAATCAAGTATGAATGTGGTTTTATTATTAATTTGTTAGATGTTTGTTGTTTTCTTCACTGCAGGGAGCACTAACCTTCATATGATCATTAAAAAGGTGTATTGCATGAACTGTAGAACTAAGAACATTAATGCATCAGTAGATTCGGGTAGCGTAATGTTAAGAAAAAATCATTAGATTCATTGAGCAAAGGCACTGTCATTATGTTAATATTATCTAAAACTTGACCTGGCATTATGTACCATACATCATCTTCATTAGAATAGGAAATGTTTATACGTAACTGAATGAACACATTTTTTTTTTAGTATCAAAAAGTAAGGAAATTGCTGCTGAAAGATAATGATGTAGATAAATTGGTGCCTCTGTCTCTGAACTTCTTCAGAGCATGCTTGCAGCAGTCATAAACAATAAACCATGTCCATATTATTGAGGCCACATCCACTCAGTGGTGGTCATTGGATGTGCCTGTTTGTATGTCTGATCATGTTGTAGCAAACAAGATTTGACACTGAATTGGGGCCTGAACATTTTAAACAGGTTTCAAAAGGGTAATTATCGTAACTATATAAGTCAGTTTACAAAATGGTTCTATTTTCCTTAATTTCTCAACATGTGGCTAAATAGTGACTAATTGATCATAATATTTCAAGGCAGTGCTACAAAAAAAGCATTGGTAGACACAATTGTCACAGTGGCATCCTTGTGATGCTTTGGTAAGATGTCATAGTCTTTGTATCGCTACATGTTAAATCTTTTCATTTTATAATGCTAAATTACATTGTTTGGCAAGAATTACATATTACATGAGTTAAATGGGTACTCATTCATTTGTTATCTGGGCTTTTTGATGAATTGGAAAAGGTTTTATATATATGAATCCGTTTTAGCTAATGTGTACAAAGTAAGAAGGGCTTACTTTATGTTGTACACCCATTGTGGTTGGCATAATCAGCATGGTTGGCATTATTATTGTCAACTGCAGTCAGGCTAACCCCAGTGTAAAAGTTTGTTATTTTGCCACTGCTGGTGGAGCATATCACGATGTGATGTCTATCAGTTCATCGGTGTTTTGGTAATGTATACAGTAAGTTTAGTTCCAGACTATATTTACTAAACATGTTGGATACCTTGCATTTTGATAAGTAAGAGAACTATTGAATTTTTTACCCACTATTGATTTTGGTATATAGGATTCCTTTTTCCCATCTGTCCATCTGTCTGTACTTCCTCCATCCATCCAGTCAACATGATCTTATGACTGTAACTTGTCCTGCAGTTTATGATTATGTGAAACTTGGTAAATATTACTAGGTCATCACATGAAAATACCTATAGTGATAAATGACTGCTTCCAAAATTTTTATGAGTTTAATTGCCCCTTTTGACTTGCAGCTGAATGAACTGTATGGCAGAATTTTGTGAATGCAATTGGTCTCAGTTTTTGATGGATTGTCATGAAGCTTGGTACATGTTATGTTCATAATTTTGAAGATGTGCGTATTCATTAATCATTGTGCTTCCACAAGTTTCGGTTAATTACTGTCGTTTCAGTCTTCTTGCAGCTGAATGAATTGTGGCAGAATATTGTGAACACAGTCTTGGATGGATCACTATGAAACGATTAGTACATCTTCTAAAGATGCACATATCAACAAATCACAGTGCTTTTTGCAAATTTCGTCAGACTAATTGCCTTTTTATCCTTTCACAATTTTGATGCCTATTATGGTCATCAGTTAAAGATGTACATATTGACAAATCACAGTGCTTCTGGGGGTTTCTTAAGAACAACAGTTCTGACTTACAGCTAGACGAAGTATATGACATAACCTTGTGAATAAAATGACTCATAGTTTTCAGTGGATGGCTGTGCAACTTAGTCCTTATTATAAACATCATCAGAAGATATGGATGTTAACGACTTGCTGTACGACTTTGCACATTTTTTAGAAGAGTCACTCTACTTTCTTTTAGTTTTTAGTTTTCTTAGTTTAGACATCACTATAAACTGCCACACTGCAGACATTGTAGTGATATAACTAAAAAATTTTAAAGTTACATTAAGTAGTAGCTGAATGCGGTATATGACAGAACCTTATGAATTCAACACTTTTTGCAGTAATTTATCAATTTCTGTCAATATTTGCAAATATAATGATTGTTATCTGAAGATAAGTATATTGACCTATCACTGTATTCCCACCATTGTGATAAGAGTTATTGCCCTTTCCTTTTTATATATAGTACAATCTTTTGACTTGGTTATTTTTATTTTTATGGTTACTAATATTTTTGGTGAAACAGTCAACTCTTGTTAAAATGACCAAGTTCATTTCCAGCCATTTTCTGTAGAATCCAATCTGCTTTTGTAAAGATCATAGATTTAATTAGAACAGTTATCCTTGTCCAGAAAAAATGGGTCAGGCATGTCAATCTATACTTAATTTCAAAAATTATAATAATCTTTAAAAGAAAAATCCCACACATATTTTCTAAGTTGTTCAAAACATGTTTCTTGAAATAGACTGTTTACATTTTATGCCCTGACATATTCTTGGTGAGAGTAAAATTCACAAGAATAACAATGCCATTCCAAAGAACAATCTAGAAAGGAAATTTTTGTGTTTGGTAGCAGAAAATTGCTGCCTGTGCTGAGTGCTGAATATTCTATTATAATGATCAAGTTGCCACTGAAGACATTTGGTCCCTTCAGTATTTTGTTGGAATCCAAATATTTTGTTTTAGTGAATGTCATTGTTCTGAGAGTTGACTGTACTTGGTACTCATTATGATTTTTATCTGAAGGCATACATACTGACCAGTTATTGTGCTTTTATAATTTTTGTAAGAGATATTGTTCTGTTTGCCTTCATAAGCATGTCCATCTGTCTGGATGTCTATTCATCCATCACATTTTCATTATACTCTATAACTTTAAAGCCATTTGAGATTTAGGTATGAAACTTGGTGTACATAGCACATTGGAGGTCCTATCCTTAATGTCAATGTCATTTCTCAGTATTATGTTTTTGCCACATGTTTATTTCTGCTCAATAACTTTAAAGCCATTCAAAATTAAGGGATGACACTTGGTATATACTTGCATATCGTCACTAGAAGTGTCTGGTATCCCATTGGGGTTGTTATTTTCAGTGTCATAGTCATGGCACAATATTTTAAATCTTCATTGCACTTTTTCTTCTACTTAATACTTTATCATTGGATGAAATTTGGTATGCTTGTACATCATCAGTAGAATGTTTTTAGACTGCCACATTGGGGATCCTATCTTTAAGATCAAGGTCATGACTCAGTATTTTCCATCACACTTTTGTTTCCACTTTTTAACTTAGGAGCTGTTTGGAATCAAGGAATGCAACTTGGAGTATCATGAAGATCTTTGATGTTTTTGATACTGATCAAGATCCAATCACATTAATGAGGAAATGTATTTAATTGACTTAATTTGTTACCATGCTTGGAGCCATATTATTTTTCAGTTCAAACTTGCAGTGTAGGTTTTTGTCATTAAGATCTCAATTGAGTTGAATATGATTAAGATGCACTCACATTATTGAGGTGATCTTGTACCTGATGGTTATTGCTATGTTCTTTACTGCTCTTTTGGGCATCCTTTTATTCTGATTTTGATTAGACTTGGAATATATGCAGGGTTCATGCTACCAGGCGAAGTGGGCGAAAAAGTTGCCTGAGAAATGTAAACTTCGCTTTCTTCTGTTAGAAATGCGAAAATGACTTTTCCCTCTGATTTTTCGGACGTAAAATGGCTGTAGATTATGACTTTTGAGATGCCCCCACGCTGTAGCCAGTAAGTTCTGGCACTGTTGTAACCCATGGCGAAATGTATTTACGTGGTGTTGATACCAATCAGCTTATGGCGACAAAGAAATTCTTGCACATTCACATGCAACTTTTAATAGCTAACTGACCATTAACCCTTTCCAGAGCAAGATATCACTGTTTGATTTCATAAAGTTGGGCATACTGTGCTATGATGAAAATATACCAAATTCTGTTTTGAAATTTGAATATCAATATGCAAATGGTAATTTGCTTTTAAAAAATATGATCAGTGAAGAGCGTTTTCTAATTTCTTTCTTTCTTTTATAAATGGAGATTTTAATGACCGTATTTGCATATTTTCTGTATAAAATCAGTTTGAAACTGTAAATGAACTTGTAATGGCGGACATCGCTGCGTATATGATATACCACTTCATTAAACTGTCTGTATTTGTAAATAATTGGGCAAATAGATTCAGGAAAATATATAATATAATGAAAACAAAGTTTAAATACTATGTGATAGGAGATTTAGCCTAAATATTTAATAATGTAGGTCAGAAACATGTGAAAATCTCTGTTGTGGAATTCGAAACAATGCTGCAAGGTCAAGGTTGTTTTCTGACATTCTGTAAATAATTTTCGTGAAAATACGAAAAATATATATAGTAATGAAGCAAATACTATTTAACCAAT
This sequence comes from Megalonaias nervosa, assembly GCA_016617855.1. Classification (NCBI taxonomy): domain Eukaryota; kingdom Metazoa; phylum Mollusca; class Bivalvia; order Unionida; family Unionidae; genus Megalonaias; species Megalonaias nervosa. The sequence continues at coordinate 7,080 of JAECUM010005996.1, forward strand.
GCATATCGTTATTACCAGTAGGTAGACAAATAATACAACCATAAATATGCAGTCCTCTTATGAATGTTTGCAACGAAGCAAGAAAGTGAGTAGTTATATTAAGAAAAGCCCTCTTTCTAACAATAGATGCACTTGCATTGTGCAATACATGTTCTTGGATGTTGCAGTTGGGGGAAAAAAGGGTCCAGTTTAGTTATATATCGACTTTAGTGCTTCATTGTGTTGTCTATGAATAGTTACAGTAATGTTTTATCAGGAACAATGAAATCAGGACGAAGAGTATGGTTTGAAGTCACTTGTGCATTTATTCCTATGTACATGTATTAGGGGTTGTTTCAAAGAATGCAAGAAATCTTTTTGACTGCAATTTTACACAAAACTTGTAGAAAATAAAATAATTAAGTGGTAGTTTATTAAGCATTTTTACCAACTTGCAATTACAAGACTCTAATCTTGTTACTGCTATCAGTTAAAATTAATTACAATGTATAATAATAATAATAATAATAATAATAATAATAATAATAATGCTTTATTTATAGAGGGTGACTCATTAGTCAAAAAGGCCCTCTTAAGGAGAGTATAACAATGCACATTATATGAAGATAGCAATAGTTACTGTTTATTTTTGACATATTTAGTATTAAAATACTAAATTCCATTATCTATTAGAAACACATACATGCTCATGATATCTCTTCTTAAATACTCTAATATTTTCAGCAGATTTTACATGTAGTGGAAGCTTGTTCCACAGAACTGTAGCAGAGTATTGGAAGCTCTTTTTAAATTGCTCTGTTCTTGGTTTTGGTGCTATAAGGTTTCCATGTAATATTGATCTCAACTGGTATTGTGTTGAAAAAGGCCTGAATAAGTCCTGAAGATACCCTGGTGCAGTTCCATGTAGACATTTATATAAAAGAACTGCCTTGTGAAAATCTGTCCTGTCATATATTGTAAACCATTTGAGTTCTGTAAACAATGCTTTTGAGGGATGATCAATAGATGCATCTAAAATTATGCGTGCTGCTCGTTTCTGAAGTTTGTAAATCCTGTCAAGCTCAGATTTAGCACAGTTTCCCCATACATTTGAACAATAATCCATTGTTGGAAGAATATAATGCTTGTAGTATAGATTGCGCGTTTCCGTAGGTAAATATTTCTTGATTCTGCTGAGTAGGACAATTTTTGATGACAGTGTTTTACAAAGCTTATCAATATGGTCATTCCAGAATAAATTATTATCAACGGACACACCTACAAGCTTTTCATGTTTGACATTTTCTAACGGATGAGTATTTACTGCAAGAGATAGTTCTGGGTTCCCTGACTTGCGTAGCTTTTGTGATGTCCCCAAAATCATACATTTTGTTTTACCTTCATTAATTACCATCCTATTTTGTTGTGCCCAGTTTTGGATTCTAATAAGGTCTGAGTTTAATCTCATTTGGATAACTTCAGTATCAGAACTAGATGTATACAAGGTTGCATCGTCTGCAAACAAGTCTGTATTTGTGGATTCATTATTTAATGGTAGATCATTGATATAGATAAGGAAGAGGAGAGGACCTAAAACCAAGCCTTGAGGGACCCCTGAATGAATAGTGCTAGCTTCTGATGTGCTTTTTAAGTCATATGGCCAAAACACACTGCATTTACCTCAGCCCAAACACACATATGCTACAAGTATGAATAGAATCGGTATGAATATAATAATTTTTATACACATACAAAATGTGTTGATAATAAACATATAACACATATTTTTCACCTTGAAAATAAGGCATTGCTTAAAACTGTTAAAAGCATACTGAGAAATAGAGCACATAATTAAAATAAGATAATGCAGCAATCTATCTCTCTCTCTCTCTCTCTCTCTCTCTCTCTCTCTCTCTCTGTATATATATATATATATATATACAAGGGGACCCCTGTATAGCACGCTCCGTTATAACATGAATTCGGATATAACACGGTCATGGCGTGGCTCCCAAAATTTCATATACATGTATTTTTCTCGTACACAGAAAGAAAAAAAATTCTTAAAAGTACAATAAAACTAAAACATTTACTAACATTTTGGGGAAGAGATTGCGTATGAATAATACAAGACGATCATGGCGTGGGTCCTGAAATTTTATATGTATTTTTCTTGTACACAAAAAAAATAGTTTTATCTTCTTAAAAGAACGAAAAATAATGTGTAAAGTTTATTCAGGAATCGCGCAGGGCTTCGCCAATGTCACAAATCGCAAATTTTTTTTTCTTATTGAAAGCAAAATATACCATCTAGCGACTTTTTTTTATTGGCGACATTGTCGGCTGTTTAAACTTGTATTTACAACCATTGGTTTGGAGTGAAGAAATTCAGAGGCCCCATGAAAGGAAGCCGCGAACTTGATATAAAATGCACTAAATTTATCTATTGTTACATAAACAAATTTTTTGTCCACATTGTCAAACCATCGTAACAGTGCCCTGTTATATCGTAATCCCCTTATGCTGACATCTATCATGAGTACTGTATGTTGTGAGATATCTGGGGTTTTTTTTTAAAATTTTGACATTTCTGGTAGCAGAGATCATAATCTATCTTTCGTCAGATTTTCGGCCACTCGCTAGGAATTAATACTTTTACAGAGACACATGCAAGTGGATGGTAAGTAAAATTCCTCTTCTTTTCACTCAGAATTAGATCCTTCAGAACACACATTTTCTGTAGTAATCTCTGTCATCAGACCCAAACACTTGCATCTGTATCGTCCGTTGACCCTGTTTTAAAGTTCTGATGCATGCATGGAAGGCAGCAATCACTCCACTACCACGAACGTAAAAAAAAAAAGAAAAAGAAAACCAGATCTGACTTGTTGGTCTATTCAGTTTGCAGGGAGGTACAGAGACTACAATCGACCAAAGGACGGCCAATTCCTTTTTTAAAAATGTACCCAGATAAAATAGTTTCCTGAAATTTCAAAGAAAACAGATTACCTTTGAAGCACCGGTTGTTATGAAAACGTACTAAGCAAATGGAAAAAAAATCAGTCTCAATCATGCAGTACAAATTAATTGATGTTGCTGCCACAATAAGAAATGGGCATTTGTTTGGTTCTCCAAAGCTGTCCTTTAGCGGTGACTTCAATAACGCATGCACTCTTCATCAAAGAAAGCTGACTACAATCTTCAATAAAAACAAAGAACCTTTCTTCAAAGGAAGTCAGTACCAAACTTAAATCAAAGCAATGGAATCTGATGGATTGTTTCATTTTCCAACGTGACTGGAACACGTTTACTGTGCCGTGAAAATTTCCTTTTTGCAGGAAAAAAGTTTATGCTTACGAACACCACCAACAGTGTCTTAAAACGCAAGCTAACTTTTACCGACTTTGGATGTACTGAAAAGTAAATGTGCTTCATCATTCGTTATGTGATTGTGCTATTTTTTCCCACTGAATTCAGACCTATATGACCTGTGACAAAATTATTGAATATTTTAAATCTGTGTGTGTGCATATTTTTGATGGAATTACTTGTATTGTGGATTCAGTGTATGCGATGAGATTTGCGTGTGGGTACACAGTGATGATACTCTATTCATGCTATACATTAGACATGTATATATAAACAGGATGTACGTATATGTACCAATGCGTGGTTCTCTGAATAAAGTAAAATATTTTATATGCCTTCTCTGTTTTCACTACAGGTGTATTTCTCATTTAATATGCATCGATTTAAGATGGTGACTATACCAATGAAGCACGTATTTTTGCACCCGCATTTATTACCTACCCCTTTCCCCCCCCCCGCAAATTTTTTGGGGTACCTGCATTATTTTCTTCAGCTAAATGACCTGGTTGCTTATACCACGGTTTGGTCTATAACACTGTCGGGTTCTATGGCTCCCAACTACCGTGTTATAGTGGGGTCACACTGTGTATATAGTGTTTCTTGCTTTGGTCTTATTTCTCCCTGTTTAGCTTCCACTTCTCCCTGTGTAGCTCCCACTTCTCCCTGTTCTGACCAAAAGGAGAAGTCATACCCATGTGGGTATGTGAGAAAGGTGCCAGTAACTTCCCAGGGGTTGGTGGTTCTTACTGGGGTTTTCCAAGATTCTTTTCCATCAGTTATACTGGCTGCTGTATATAGCATATCTTGTACTGAGAAATGGTGTAAAACCCCGAAACAACCACAACAAAATAAAATACAGTGATCAGGTTTATATCATCAGGATATCCAATGAGTTTGATAATGAAGAAAATCTTTGGATATTAATAAAATATCAACACAATTAGAAACACTTCTTAATTTTGTATGCTGTTTAATAAGTTTTCTTTCCCTTTCAAATATCTTTCTTCTCTTTGTAAGGAAGTCAAGGGAAGTAACTTACCAGATTTGAATATTGACATTACAGGTTTGGGGTCCCACAATATTCTTACTTCAGGAAAAATGCAAACAAGATGAAAAAGAAATTTTAGATGCAAACCTTTCAATAAAAGAATTCATAAAAGTAGGAAAATAACTGATCTAAAAGATTAAAGTGAATAATTTGTAATTCATTACTAAAGAAAATATATAATATAGAGAATGTAACAGGTCAGAGTAGAGAAAATAATTGGCTACAAAATGAGTTTGTAAAATCAATTAATTATTACAGTTCAGAGACACTCTTGTAGTGATGTTTAGTGAGACTTTAAGGTAGACACTTTCATTCCCCAATAAAATGTCTCTAAGCTACAAGGAAAAAACACCTGAAAGTAAGTTTAGCATAGCCAGCTGGAAATTTTATGTTCTTGTGTATCTTTGATGCATACCATTAAGTTTTGCTGAAGAATAAAGCTGTTGAGGAATTTGCTGAGAGTATATAGGCCGAAGAACTTAGCATCTTAGAAACATCATGCCCAGGTTTATAAGTTTATTTTCATAGAATTATTGCCAAAAATCTTGACCCATTTAAAATTCTTGAATATTTTTAAGCAAGTTTGATATGTTTTTTAAATATAGTTTTACATTTATACGGGGTGATTGAATAATAATGATTGATTCACTAGACAATATACATTTATTTGCTGACTTAGGGTAGGTAGCAATTAATCCAGAACTAAGACTTCACTATAATAACTAGCTTATGTTTCTTGTAAAAGAAATATATTTGTAGATATAGATTTATGCTTTTTAACTATGACTACAATTACTAAGGCGAATTTCACAACTGCTCTCTATGAAGATTTCTCATAGACTGCGCTGAGAGAAAAGAGAATAGGGCAGGCTTAGTAATGCACACCAAAATATTAATTTAATGGTGAACACTTATTCTTTCACTTGCTCCACTGATCTACCTACTTATATATACATGCTACAGGGTGTTTTGAGACCACCTCTACAATAGTATTCTACTGTACATTAGGGGTGAAATGATACACCTGGGCCATGTATCGATATGATTCACGATATGTAGCCTGTGATACGATACATATTGATACACATAATTTATGAACTTGCTGGTCTTTTCATCTTTCAAATGTAGGTGGTGTCCTTTCATGTATGTTGACATTCTTGGTTTTATTTCCAGTATGCAGACAACAGATAGACATATAGTTATCATATTTTTATATGCAGTTCTCACTGAGGAGAAGATGTCAACATTACTTTCAAACAGACTGCATGTTGGTTGCAGTGAGTTTAATCCAATGTTTTAGGCCATTTAATGGTGGCTCCATTTAACTCCCATTGTTTTGTACAACATGAATGATTGGAAAACATATCATTACCAATTTCATGTTTGAAGACATTACTATGTTATCTTCAAAACAGAAGCAATAATGCAATTTCCTCATGCAAAGTAAATCTCACCTTGAACAAATCTGGCATGGGAATAAAGCTGAATACCCCCAAAATCTAGCACATTTTATTTTCCTGTAGATGCAAAAGACTGCTGCAGCCACAGGTACTTGTATCTGTTAGTAAAGAAGGAAAACTATTGATACACCCAGTCCTATTCTGCAATTTTCTTTTAACTTACACAAGGTGATAAAATTGACACAAGGTGATAAACTTGAGCAGTTTTAAATCTGCCCCATCACTCATTCCATGCTAATTTCATATATTCCTTCAGCACCTTCATTCACTGGTTAAATATCTCTGCATAAAAAGGAGAAATTTGAAATTTGTTCCCCATGGAGAGATGATGACAGGATTTTATCTCAAGGGAGACCTCCCCCTTTATCTAAGAAAAAAGGAGGGGAGGAAGAAATGGTCATAGGTCAATATTTATCTAAACTTCAATATCTGTCTCTCTTTCTTCCTGCTCCACTTATAGCTCTACTGAAATCAACATCTTTGACAGATGTCACCTCTATTTGTATAAGCATTAATCTGTTAATTAATTCTGAGCATACTCTGCTCCTTTTCTTTGTATCCGTACCATTCTGTGCTTCTTTCTGAGGGAGCATATACATAGCTAGCTTTGTCAGCTTAAATATGTTGGGAAACTGATCTTTGTGAGTGTTATGTACAATTTTCTAGAGATCACAGACATTATCTTTTGGATACATCTGCTCCAAAATAGGATTTTTCACTAACACAAACTTCCTTTGTTAAATCAGTAGTTTACTGACTACTATGCCAAATTTCTTATCTGTTCCATAATGCTGTATAAGGGTATTTAGTCCATCAATGCTTGTGCAGACATAGGTATTAAAATAAATATCTTTACTTCTTAAATGCATATTTTAACCCTTATTTTATTCAGTTTATCTTAACCCTGATATGGATACATGTATATGGTTTTGTAGCATATGATCTGCAGGGCAAATTTGATTAATTAAAAAAATAGAAAGTGCATTATACTTTTAAATTCTCTGTAATTTAATTAGGCTCAGTATTCTGTCCTTGGTACATTTAATTTTGAAATACCACTGAAAGGGTCATGCCGTCTATTTTATGTCCATCCAGCATGTACATCTGACTCATATTTAACACCATTTCGGACTCAAAATCACTAACTGGTGTCTTCATTAACACTTTTCCAGCTCCAGTAAACTGTTATACTTCATAACTTTAAAAAGTATTGTTATCATCACTATCATCAACAAATATTTGCCGAGCAAAATTGTAATGAACCACACTGGGAATCAGACATTTTGGATTTTCAGGGAAGCCCAGAATTTTAACACGCATTTGTAAAACTTTCTTCATGAATGGTTCAAACTATGGCATAATTTTTATGCCTGGGCATGTTGTTCTAATCAAATTTAGTTTCACAACCATTCATGTTGTGCTTGAAGAACCCAGACATGGAACAGTTGCTACCCGAAAAACAGATGTTTCGACAAGAACAGTTAAATAAAAATTTTTTACTTCACTGAGCACATTTTCATATATGGGACATCCAACAAATTTACGGGCATTTTCAATATGCTTCCTTGATTTCTGATTGGTGGTTATTGTTGAACCTGGAGTGCAACAAGCAATAACCACAAATGAGAATTCAATGTAATATATTTCAACGTGTAACACATCAGTAGCGTAGCTTTCAAATAGACCAAAGGAATCAAGATACAATTCAGAGTATAAACTTCACATGAAAGTGGTTATTAAATGATGAGTAAAGTACTTCATTATACACAATTGGAATGTATAGTATATGCTGAACAGACTTATTGGTTAAGATAATTAGCATGAAATGACGGGGGGAAAGATTACAAACCATGTCACTTTGTGTTAACTTGTAGACGGTGAGTGGGTATTCTCAAATAATCTTTTTCGTTTTTACTATAAACATCCGTGCCTGTGACTGCAAATGCTGTTTCAGATGGATTATAAGTTTACAGAATAACAAGGTAACTAATAATAATTATTCAGGAATGCTGCGAACTAAAATAACATGCATATGGTAAGTGTCGTTTTGTATTGATTCTCTGTCTCTTGTATTGATATGTGTATCATTTCAGCAAAAGTATCAATGCATCGATATATCATTGTATTGCTATATCGATGAATTGTTTCACTCCTACTGTACATAGCAATGCAGTCGGGCAGGCTGTACACTGTAAACATATAAGCAAGACAATACATACAACAGATATAACATTTGTGTCCAGTATAACATTGGCTAAATACAGTTGCTAGTATTGCCATATCAAAGTGCCTGAAATATTTCTTGTTTAAGTGTTTTCACATGCATTGAATATTATTTTAAAGCATTTTGTGTATCCGTGTTCATTACTAAGGACTCATTGAAAATATATCTTTTTTATTGATTAGCTTATAATAAAATAATAAAACAAATATAATTACCCAATATGCTTTCCTCTTGAAACACTTCAAGATTTAATTATTCAGAGTAAAGAACCCTTAACCTTAAAAAATTAATCCATAGAAATTTGGTAGCCAGTCCTGGCTGTTCAGATGGTGGGAGTCAAACCTACAATCTTCTGGTGATGTGTCCTATGCTTTAACCACTTGGTCATTGCAGCTGTTTTGACTACAGATCTCAGTGGTTAGCAGGTTATGACTTCGGGGGCAGGGCCCCATGGCAGTAAGGACAGACCTAGGAATCCATGCTGACTGCATAGAATAACTCCCCATGCAATGCCAAGTAAGTGCATGTGCTTCAGCGATGGGGCTGTAAACAGTTTCTAAGTTCTGAATTAGGGCAGAGTCCTGAGGTGTTGGGAGGAATCTGAGGGACAAAGCTGGCTATATAAATGATGTATCCTTTTTGTATTGAGAAAGTGATCATTTATATATATATATATATATATATATATATATATATATATATATATATAAGAAGAAGATAAATAGCATCAATATTAATGTTTAGTTTTGCCAAGAAGGTTTTGGTTAAAATAAAGTTCTTCATTAAAAAAATGTACTTGAAAAGAATTTTTAAATTATGGTGATAGCCTGATAAATGTGATAGGTTATTTACATATGGCCACTGTAAATTGTGTAATATTTCATGGGTCAGAATTGAGTCTGTTTTGTGTTATTGCACTTGAATTGATTTGGGACAGATAAACCAACTTGCAAATGTATGGATGAACATCATTAAATAGTTATCCCATTCTGCTAGCACAGTCTAGGCATAAAAATCACAATAAAACATCTTTTGATGTAGTGTTTTAATTTAAGATGAAGTCACATGAGAATGTTCATTGTGTAAAGTACAGTTTAGGTTTGCAAGCATCGTTGATTGAAACATGAATTGGTATTGTTGCTATGCTCATATTCATACTGTCAATAACTGATCCAGAAAAGATATCGTTTTATTCTTTTTTGGTTTATCTGCATTCTCTTTGCTCTGTGTGCCTTCTTATTCAGTTTCTAACAGACACTATTTACAGCTGTCTGAAAAGAGAGATAATCGTTACAGATATTGTGTGGCCAGTCATATTCAGATGCCTGTGCAAAGCATAAACAAAAAAGAAGATATCTGTATTACATCTAGGAAAGAAACTGTTATTCACCCGTCTTCCCTGACTCTTGATAGTGCATGCATTAGAAAATTGCCTAGCTATGCCTGTGTTAGGGGGTCATTAGGTTTAATCACTGAGCTTTTTTCTTGTAATACTGTATTGTATATAAGAAAATAGCAGATCATATTATCTCTCTGTCCATCCATCTACTCCTTGTTTAATTTCTGCACAATAACTTTACCACCATCACTATTACCAAGTTTTGTGAATAGCTTGCATTTTGTTTAATGAAGGAAGATATTTATTTCAGGTCAAACATTGTGGATGGCTTGCTCTTGAGGTAACAAAAAGTCTATACATTTGGATTCAAAATGGTCAAAGGTTAACACTTACTGAAAGAGGAAATATGGTTTCTGTACAATATTTTGATTTCTACATTTCCAACTTCAACTAAACTTTGTGAATGGATTGGACTTGGAGTAAGGTACAAGCTTATTGATTTTTTGTTCAAATTGTCAGAAGTCAAGGTCATTGACTGTAGAAATAAAAAAGGTTTTTGCTTAATAACTTTAGTTCCTGACCACATATCCTGATCAAAGTTTATGGAGGGCTTGCACTTAAATATAGGAGGGACCTGTTGATTTTGGGGCCAAAAGATCAGAAGTCCACATCTTGGTGCCTCAGAAATAGGTTTTGTATAGAGTAAATTTCTTTAAGTTGTTTGACAAAATAACTTGTGAATGGCTTGCATGTAGGGTAAGAAGGAAGCCTTTAGATTTTAGGGTCTAAAGGTCAAGGTCATGATGAGTCTGATATGAAAAGAATGGTTTTTACATTGTAATTTTAGTTTAAGATGGCATACTTTTGACCATAGAGACCTGTTGGCCAATGATCTCCAGAGTTGACCATGCTATGCTAATGTTTTCGTCAGATATGGGGTGGATATATAATGTACTTTGCACAATAGTCTTGTTGAAATAAGAATGCTTATTGGTATTACTTGTGAAATTTTTATAACAAGTAATAAAAAATATTTCACTAAATCCTGCATTTATTATGGTAATTGTTACAGCTTGAAAAGGAAATTAAGTGCATCACTGAGTTTCACATATTTAGGATTTAAATTAATTGCATGAAATAAAAGCTTTGAGAGTCTGAGGTTCTTTAAAGTATATATAAATTCAAATTTTGAAAAGGTTTGTATAGAACATGATTTAAAATACTTCTGGGCCAAAACTTTTTATCTGTATTTTTTAAGTTTTTATTAAATCTTTTTTTTAGCTGCCTTATGTGTCTATATGTGTATAAAATTATGTTTACAGTGAATACTCTTCTGTACATTTTATGGATTCCTTAATCCTTGAACTTTTTTTCTAAATAGTGGCAAAGTGAAAACCATATTAATTTGTGGTAATTTCACATTTTGAACGTCAAGGTGTCTATGCAGTGTAAGCAGACTATAGTCCCTGCATAAAGAAAACTGAAGTCAGTTTCACTTTTTTTTAGTGTGGATAATTCATGGTAAGTACATGACTCCTATTTTATGGGAAGGAGTTATTTGCAGCACATTTCTAGCTATTGAAACTCATTGTAGAATGTTTTATACTTGCAGAAAGTTGGTGATGCCATTCATTTCTTGAGAGATATGTGCAAAACAGCTAAAATACTTGATGAAAGGTATTTCTCTTAAAATTTAATTGATTGTGTGTGTGTGTGTCTTTGTGTGTCCCCAGTATATTTATCAACATGCATTAAGTTTGCAGACTTTGAAATGGGTTATTATGTGAAATACGCATTTTACATTTTTTTTTACATTTTGTTTGTGCTTCATTTGCATTTAAAATGCATATGGAATTAATTTTGAATTCTATTTGCATTCTGTTCTTATTTGCATTTTAGCTAACTTGTCATTTTTTATTTAAGGTCTCAAATCATTCTCATATTTAGGAAAATTTTTTACTTTGTTTCATCATTTCCTTTCATTTTGTTCTCTGTCTGGAATGAAATGGAAATACATATTTACATTGGCTTTCAAGACTGACAAAGGGAGAGTACTATTGCTCTTGTAACTTGTTTTATTAAAGTGTGCTTTAATAAAATAGGAGATGCAAAACACATGATTCATTTTATGATTAAAAGAATGTAACCACAACTGCAGTAAATGTAAAACTTTTGTTGTAGAGTATTTATCATTAAATGCTATTTCTTATTTTATTTCATTCAAAGTAAAGTTGCAAAGATATAACCATCACTGATAAATTGGTCCATTAGTTTAAAGAATCTGATCTCAGATAGTGATGCAAAAGTACCTTTTACGTAGAGATTTAGTGGTAGCATGAAAGTACTGCAGTTAATTTCAAGTCTATTCATAAAAAGCATTTGCATTTTGTACAGTTTCATTTAGCATTCACAATTCTGCATTTTGTATTTTTGCAGTTGTGTTCTCCATTTCTTTCTAGATGCATTCATCATTTCATTTACATTCATTCTGCATACTATTTGTATTTCATTTTTGTTTCACTGGTAAAATTACCCATGACAAGACTGTACACGTGTATCTGCACTGTTGACTTATCTGATTCTCTCTTTCTCAACTTTGGTTTCTTCCAGTAACTTTTGAAGGACTATCATACATTGAAAGCAAATCTGTTACTCAGGCTTTACATTAAGCAGGCCTCATTTTAATTGGATTTTAACAGTTTTAATGTAGAAGTTTATAGAGTTATAGCCCATGTTGAACTTCAAACTTTTCCCTTCAGTTGTTATTTCCACTTATTAACATTGGACTGTTTGGATTGATATGATTTTGATAATGTGCCTTTACATTAAGAAGATCTAGATCCACTTAAATTTTTTCACCATTTTGGCAGAATTGTTATGGAATTGTGTCTGCTGTTTTACTTGGAACTTTTCACTTCCATTTCATTCCACTCACTAACTTTATGCAGGACTTCTTAGATTGATACCAAATTTGAGGCATTACATTAAGAAAATCTAGATCAAGATTGAATTTTACCATTTTCTGGCAGAAATTTGTAGAGTAAATGGACCCTGTTTGACTCAGAACTGACATTAATTTCATATCCACTCAGAAGAACTTCATGGATTTAAATCAGATTTGGTATGAGACTATGTATTAAACATATCTAGAGCAGGTTTATTTTTCACTATTTTCTGGCAGAATTTAAAGAATGATGGCCCTGTTTGACTTATAACTTTCCCCTTCCATTAATTTTCCCTCAGTTGTAGGACTTCTTGGCTTGAAATCACATTTTGTATGAGGCTTTATATTAAATAGACCTGAGCAAATTCAGTTTTCACCATTTTCTGACAGAATTTTGTAGTTTTACAGCCCTGTTTGACATTGGGCTTTGTTTCTGCTCAGTAACTGTTGAATGACTTGACGAATTGAAGTAAAAAATTTTAATGATGTTTAACATTCAAATATCTAGGTTAAGTTTGATTTTAACCATTCGCAAAATTTTAATGCATTGTGTTTGGCCTGTGATTGGCCTTGTAGCTACCATCCAATTATGTTTATGCTCATTAACTTTTGGAGGACTTCATGATGAAGTAAAATATGAAATTAAAACTACCTAGGTCAAGTTTGATTCTTAACATATTCCAACAGAATTTTAGAGTTACGTTCCCAGTTTGACAGTTTAACTAAGAACTTTGCCCTCCAATTTCTGCTGAGTAGCTTTTGAAGGACTTCATGGACTAAACCTGGATTGGATGTGAGGCTTTAATAAGATCTATCTCAACTGTTACTTTTTCTTGTGAAATTTTATGGAGTAATGGCCACCCTTTCACTTAGAACTCTGCCCATTAACTGATGCATATAGGTTGGGGCATCAGTGTTGTATGAATACATTTATATTTTTTTGTTATTTAATTTATATTTGTATGTGTGTCTATTTGAAATTTTTACAGATTTCTTTGTGATGGATGATTTGACATGAAATATTAAATCTGGAAATATTTGTACTAAGAGTAAATATAAACTCGGTGAGAGATCTGGCCTGGATTTCAGAAACAGAATTTTTTAGTTGGAATGTAAACTTAAGTCTAGAACAAAAACATAGCTTGGGAAGAATTTGTTTTGTTTAAGGATAATTTTTGGTCACAAGAGTAATATATTTGTAAAGAATCAGAAACTTGTTCATAATAACTTGCATTTTCCTTTCAGTTATACAAAATAAAATCACATGGTAAATTTAAGATACAATAATAAATGGAAGATAAAATAGATGAGTGGATAGGAAAGGGAAAGTGAAGGCATAATAGAAACAAACCCCACAGATTTGTTTAAATATAAATTTATTTATATTCATGATTCATCACACAGGTATATTACAATGTCAAACATTTCTATAATGTTACTAATTTGAGTGCAGAGATTTTCCCTTGATGATGGGCAAAGGGGCCATGGCCAGCATCTATTCTAGAACTAAAAATTTATGGGAAAAGCTCCCTCCTCTATTTTGCAGATATGGGGAGATTTCTAAATACAGTAGGATTAACAAAGAAAGAATTTTGGGCTTGCAAATAATGAAAGTTTGGAAATATTTGTGAAGGATTTATTAGTTTTGTCATTTGTATTAAGAGTAAATATAAATTCAGTAAGAGAAATTTTTGCCGATTTCTTTGTGATGGATGATTTGACATGAAATATTAAATCTGGAAATATTTGTGAAGGATTTATTAGTTGTGTCATTTGTACTAAAAGTAAATATAAACTCAGTGAGAGATCTGGCCTGGATTTCAGAAACAGAACTTTAGTTGGGATGTAAACTTAAGTCTAGAACCAAAACATATCATGAGGAGAATTTGTTTTGTTTAAGGATAATTTTTGGTCACAAGAGTAATATATTTGTAAAGAATCAGAAACTTGTTTATAATAACTTGCATTTTCCTTTCAGTTATACAAAACAAAATGGCATGGTAAATTGAAAGATACAAAAATAAATGGAAGATAAAATAGACGAGTGGATAGGGATGGAAAAGTCAAGGCATAATAATAAAGAAAACCCGATAGATTTGTAAATTTATCTTTATTCATGATTCATCACATAGTTATATTATAATGTAAAACATTTCTATAATGTTACTAATTTGAGTGCAGAGATTTTTCTTTGATGATGGGAAAAGGGGCCATGGCCAGCATCGATTCTAGAACTAAAAATTTATGGGAAAAGCTCCCTCCTTTATTTGCAGATATGGGGAGATTTCTAAATACAGTAGGATTAACAAAGAAAAAAGTTGGGCTTGCAAATATGAAACATGAGATTCAGATGATTTATTTTAGTTGGATTTTCTAGAAATATTGTAAATACGACTATTGGGCATTCAAGAGTAGACCCTGCTTGGAAAATCACTGTGGGCATCCTTGAATAAAACCTGCTTGACCAATCTTTTTGGGCATACTGGAATAGACCCTGCTTGGCCCATCATTTTGGGGAAAAATTTCCGTTGGGATTATAATTTTCTTGAGTCAGTTGTTAGAATGGGGATGTCTTAATGATTTCAGGGTATGTATATTGCTTTGGGATTTGGGTCTATTTTCAGCCCCTGAGGAATAACAAAAGAATGTCTGAATAGATGTAGAACTTCATATAGTCAATCAAAATTTTATTTATTGGATGAATATTTTTTAAACATTGGCTTAACCAGTTAAATATATGTAATGCTCCCCAAAAATCATTTTTCAGTTTGAATCAGTTGAATTTTCATTTTTGACAAATGCTAAGAAGTAATTTCATATATACCTTACTTGTACACTTAGAGTCAAAGTAGCTTGTTATTTTCTAATGAACTTGATCTTGTTTTATCTTTTCATAATACAAACTCTAGGTCTTCTGTGATTCAAATCACAATGTTCTACAAAATGGCTGGTGATCTTCTGAAAGAGACACTGAAGTGTAAAGATCAGTATCTTGTTGTTGGAGCTGCTCAGACCTTTCTACATGCTGTTGCAATCTATGATATGATTAGAAGAAGTGAGAACTCTGAGAAACTAAATACTCTACTGCAAACAGACCATTTTTCTGATCTTAGTAAATTGTATGAAAGCGTTAAAAGCTTTCAAGGAAAATTTGGTCCAACAAATCGGTCTTTTGATGTCAACCTAAAGGTAAGTATGGATGGCACGTCTTTATCCTCATTATAGTTTACATTTATATAACCTTTTATTACGTATTCTGCTTGTCCATTTATTCATACCTTGTAACCAACATAGTTCATAAACCTTGTGATATATTTTGATGCCATTTAAAATAACAGAAAACTGCATAGTACACAAATATGTTCATGGTCAGAAGAATATTTGCATGCAGTGGTAGTCCAGCAGGAAAAGAACCTTATAACTAAAACTAAATTCAGTAACCCAAAGAGGGTATTTTTAATGTCAAACTGTTTGAAGTAAGACTTTCTTTGATCAGATTTCAAATCATTTCTGGTCTGTGGGTAGATGGTTTCTGTGCATCAGTTTGTCCATCTGTCTGGCATCAACATAACAATAAAAAAATTAAAAATGGCTGCCAAAGTAGGAAATTACCTTTACTGACTGCTGAAGTATTTTGAATGAAACTACCCTCAGGAAAATATAGCAGTTCTAGGTACTGCCAACAATTAATATAGGCTATGTATAAAGTGTTAAACTGTGTTAATAATAAAAAGTAGGCTCAATCTGTGGATATAGGGACAAACTTGCATGTTTAAAACAAGGAACTGAAAACAAAATGGCCACTTCTTCATTGTCTCAGCCGATGTACTAATTTATTAAATCAGACTCATCAGATTCATTTTCTGAATTTACCTCTGATGAAAATAAGAATCCAGGTACACTCGATAATGAATAGAATTTTTTTTACTTAAAATGGATTGAGCCTACCAGGATTGTACAATCCTAATAAAAAATATATGCTGACTCTTCCTCCTGCAAGCTTTGTTTACATCCAACATAATATGCAGAGTATTACAATCACAGTAGACTTGGACAAAATTTTAACATTCAGGAAATTCTTGGATCAGAATCTCCACTTTCAATGGGGACATGCACATAATGGATTGATTTACAAATCCATGGATGATCATTATTCTGCCACAGTAACTTTCCGCACATAACCGGTATGACCCATGTACAAAGGCCAGAAGATAGAGGATGGGGAAAATTATTTTATTAACACTTGTAAAAAAAAAAATTGTAGGTAGCACCAGTTTGAAATTAAATGACTCTCAGTCAAGGTCTTCAATCCCTATTCCTTAAGCCCACAGAACTGATAATCCAGTGAACCATGACTCATCCTTATGATAAGTGTGTACACTTGTGTGCCTATTATGTGTATAGTCTTGTCTCCATTTGGATAGAGTTGCGGACATTGTGGAGAAAATTATTTTCTTCATAAGTGGGATGATGCTTTGCAGTCTGCTTTGCACAACAACCACTTAAACTATTCTTAAGGAATGTGGTAAGAACACTGTCTCATATACCTAGATGTGCTATCTTTGTTGGGTTTTTTGTGTGTCTTGTTTACAGGAGTTATGGCCCCTGATTGTTCCCCTGAAGTTGATTTCTGCATTGTTACTTTACCAAGGATTGTTGGATATGAAAAGCTTGCATATTGATGAGACCTTGAATGAGTTTCATTTCCATCATTCTACATTATCATTCAAATGTGTCATGGCTCCTGATTGCTTGTTCTTTTTGTCTGGGATTTTTAACACTAGCTCCTGTGTTTAAGATCCTGCCAAGCAAACTGTAGTGGTTGGGGTTCTTTGTGGTGCACCCATTGTTGATAGCTCTAGTTCATTCATGCATCTTCCACATAATCAGCAAATTATGCAGGCTGCTGTTTGTATTTAGACTTGAAATACTTTTGGAAAAAAATATATCTCACAGAATATTTTGTCAAATCTCAGTCTGATGTTTTGAAACCACCAGAGGTGTGAATTTGCACAAATGATGCTTATCTGCCATCCTTTATGTATGTCATTGCTATAAATAGAGAAATTTTAGATAACTTTTCACTATTTGACCAATGTTTTAATAAGATTTCTTGTACTGAATATATTGATCTGTCATCAGATTTGTACAGTGCCTCAAAAATTAGTTGACCATTTTAGACTACCATTGACAGTGAAGTCTCACATAGATTTTGAAGTATTTGCAAATGGTGTTGATCATCAGTCAGATACAGCAGTCACAAAAAATGGGAAACCTTGAAACAACTAATGGCATAAAGACAATTTAATCGGGATCATCTATGCAGTGAGGTCTTTTAAACCAGTTATTTGTGACTTACTATCATGTCTATAGGGTTTGCTTTAATTGGATTGGTTACCTGACAATCAGAAGTAGTTTTGTCTATAAATAAGTGTTTTTCCCAATGCCAACGGGCTTTGCAGACTTGTTACAAGCCATATATCACATGTCAGTTTTTAAATCCAAGGGCTCATGGCATTCATTATAATGTAATGTTGCAAAAACTTGTTTCTGTAAATTACATGCTCTGTAAACAGTAAACTAAAACAAGTTTTTGTTATATCTGGTTAATTTAACAGATATAACAAAAACTTGTTTTTGTTTTATTATTTTTAATTGACATTATTGAAGCTAAAAGCAAAATACACTTTGCATGCAGTTTTAGAGCTTGGCAGTTACTTTTTGAAAACCATGCTCATGCAAAAATTAGTTTCAGATAACAGTTGGATCTTGCATTTGTTTTCATGGGCCAGTATTAGAAGACTAGTGATTGATCTCATATGATTTAGTTTACTGACTCTTTTTGAGAACTTTTCATTTCTTCGTCCTCAGAACTGGAACAATATTTTTGCTCCCCATGATCTTCCATCAGAAGCTGTGAAGCGTGCCTGGAATGATCAAGCAGAAAAAGATCTCCATAACACCCTCAGAGAACAGGTAAATTTTTTCCAAGTATGTTTTTTATACATGCTCCAATCATATCTTTTTAGCTTGCCACTATGAACTAGAGGAATGCAATTGTACTACCACAGCATCAGTATATTAAAGGATGTACATATGTACAAGCTTGCTGTATCTCTTCTTGTTAGGTCATTGGCAGTAGTTTGAAGTGGGTTTCATAGCATCATGATCTCCTGGGAAGGGGACTGAGGGGTCTAACTTTGTTCATACATGTACATTAATTATACATTCCAGTGAAGTTTTTGTGTTTAGTTCGGGTTTGTTGAACCTAGTGTACATACTCTAATACTTGGAAGAATGAAATTTGGTGAGTAGATCAGTAGTATACACTCATCACTATAGTAGGGCACTATGACATATATTTCATGCATATTTGACTTGGGTTAAAGTTTGTTCTTCAGTGTCCATACTAGAATAATTAAACAAGATATGTATGTATTTTTGTGTGTGTGTGTGTGTATGTGTGTCTGTGTGTGTACATATATATATATATATATATATATATATATATATATATATATATATATATATATATAAGAACTTCACCTGGACAGAAAATGTCATTGCGACCTATATTTCTCATTTTCCTGGTGTATGCAGCATATGACCACTATGTTTTTTGGATGCAGTGTACTATCCAGTATAGGTTCATTATACTTGGTGAGGGGATGCATCTTAACTGATAACTATTCCCTTACTGCAAAAGTAGGTCATTATGGCCCATATTTAACACTTCACTAACTTTGCTTAAATATTTTTGTGATGTTCATTTCTTGGGCATTGTTCATGCTGAAATCATGAAACTGATGATGATATGAACCTCTGCTAGTAAAAGATGTTCAAAAAAAGAATAAGATAGAATCTAAAAACAAAAACTTATCCTCCCATGTTGTTTGTGATTCCTATTGAATGTTCTTTTCACATTAATAAAAATAGTGAAATAAATCATGTAGAACATTGTATCTTAATATACATTTATTTGGAGAAGTTTTGTTCAGGATGAATGCCACCAAACTTGAAAAATGCATACATCAAAACTTTTATTGCAGTGTAAACTTGTCTTGAATGGTTTGAAGATTTCCACAAATTTTAAAGACAAATATGTCCATACATCAAGCTTACATCATTTCAGAAGGATTAATATGAATGATCCTTTCTTACACCCATCTATGTCTCAGTAATATTACTTTCACATTTTGTAAAATGATGCTAATCCACTATAAAATATAGCCACTGTTACTTAATAAAGAAAATCTTTAAATGGCTTTTCATATAAACTGCAGAACAAAATTGGAGCAGAGTTTACATAATGCATCCTGATTTCCAATTTTAAAAAAAAATGATTCCAGTTGGCAACCATATATGGCTGCTGTTACCAAGAATAGCAAAATCTGTAAATAATTTCTTTTCAGAAAGCAGTATGCAGAATTTGTCCATATTTGACAGAAAGCATCCTGGCATAAAGGTCTTTCAACTTTTATATAGAGAATGCAAAGCCATTTGGAATTCCTTGTATTTTAGCCATTGCTTTTACAGCAACTATATCATGTAGGTGCAAGCATGAAGCATACAGTGAGCATATTACTTGAAGAGACTTACTCTGAAAAATTAATTAAGAATTTCATAGTCATCCAAGACATATCAGGTGTATTGATCAAATATACAAGTGAGTGGTCTGTACAGGAATGCTGTAGAAATGACAAGTGAGTCATTTTCCACATAAGAATGGTATCTGGTATGGAGGTAGGGCTGATTGTAGATGGCATGTAATCAGGTCAAATCACATACAGCAGGTGATTCTGGTGGCAAATAATGCCAATATATCCTTTTGTTTTTCCCAGCCTGGTAGAAAAAGTAACTTGTACTAAGACATTGTTTGTGGACATTACTTTTGTTGAACATATGTGCTTATACTTCATCAGGTTGAAATATGAAATATATAAATAATAAAAGTATTGTCATCTGAAAATCTTGGTCAAGGTAATGTTATTCAGAGTTCTTTTGTTTACAGTTTGCAACAATGTATTTTTTTTTCTGCTACTGACAGCAGAATTGAAAACACGTTTTCACTACTGAAAACTACCTTAAACTACTGAAAACCAGAGCTTACAACTGAAACGCTTCCAGAGGGTTTACCTGAATGCCTTCATCAAAGCTTGTTGATGACTTGCATGTTGAATAAGAAAGATAACTATTGATTTTGGTGTCAAAAGGTCAAATTCAGATATCAAATTGACTAAATGAAGAAAAATGGATTTTGCACAGAAATTTAACTAATTGATCATGGAACTTCACCAGAGTCAGTGGATGACTTTTACATTGGGTAAGCAAGATGCTTGTTGATTCAAAAGGTCAATGGTCAAGTTCACTGTGACTAAATTTTGTTCAAGACCACATACCTTGAAATCTGTTGCTAAATAATCTCCAGAATCATCCATACTCTACTTTTGCCTATGTAGAGGACTATTAAAAACATGGCGGGCATATAATGTGTTCATGGCACTTTTGTTAAATTATCTTTACAGTGCCGATGCAAGTTCGTAATGTAGTATTCAAAAAGTTTGATTGATTTCAGTTAGTTTCAATAGCTGCTCTTTCTCATTCATTTGGGAATGCAAGTAATAATTCTTTTTTCTTTTTAGTAGTTGTTTGTTAACCCTTATCAAAGCTGCAATTAATATATATATAAGCAAAAAGTGACTTGGATCTTTCCCAAAATATTAAAGAACTCCATTGCAAATTCAGCACTTTTGTTAGGGTTGGGTATTGCTAGAAATTTTGTATTGTAATATATTGTGATGCAGGGCAGTGTATTGTGATATGTAATGCTGTATATAGGGAAGAGATTGCAGAATATTGAAGAGAGAACAAGAAGTCAAATTTTCATATAACTTTAATTTCTTTAAAACTCTATCAGTGTACAGTGGTAGGTAAACATTAATGCGTGTGAATGAGTCCAAGCTGCACAAGGCAGGCCAAATTTTTAATTTGCATCTTTTGAACTCAAGTCATATTGGCTGAGCTAAGATAAAATGATGTTGGCATGTGTGTGAAGTTAAGTTCATCGTCCCATCCAGAAATTTTACCTCACCAAGTGGCAAGATTATTGATTAAATTTCAATATTTCTTGGAATTTTAGCAAAAATGCTGCCAAGCAAGTGACTTTATATATTTGTTTATATTTATTCAGCACCAGCTCATACAATACCATATTGGCAGTGTCAACTATTTTTGATGATTGCTATGTAACATGCAGTTCATTCATTTTCTTTGTGGACATATCTTTCAGAAATCTTGAGTTTTAGAACAGCAGACAGTGACAAAAACAAAGAATCGATACAAATGAAAATAGCTATTTATATACTTACTGCAAAAACTGATTTATTGGCAGTGTACTGCTGTAAAGGTTTAGGCAGATAATCACATAAATGTAAAACTGCACACCCCTAGCTTTTGTTATTTTATAGCTCTGCTGGACACAAGAGCTTATGGGATGGCATGTTGTTCATTGTCCATCATCAGTCTCTCTGTTAGAACAAGAATGTTATTGCTATTATTCTGAAACTACTTTAAGAATTGCCATGAAACTTTATACACATGTTCATCCCGTAGTCTGTTTCATTTTAATGAAAATGGTGCTTCTTAGACATCCATTGTGGTCGCTAAAGTGGCCTCATGAAAATTTTTTTATCACTATCCCTCCTGAACAGATAGATTGACATCGGTCTTTACCATAAGACTTCTTGTGAAATCTGGTTTGTCCTAAGTGAAAATAGCCTTACCTGATGTCCAATATGGCCACTAAAGAGCCCATTTTAAAAATATTGTTTTACACTACTGCTTCTGAATGGATGGTCATATCAACATGATGTTTTCACCATAAAACTTCGTATGATCTTTGGTTGGTATCTGGTGTCCAATGTAGCTGCCACAGCAGCTGTCTTGCAAATCTTGTTATTGCTGCTACTCCTGAAAAGAAAGGCAGATTGACAGTGTTTTCACCAGAAGACTTTTTATGATGTCATGTTGGTCCTAAATTAAATTGGTGCTACTCAGACATCCACTATGGCTGCCACTGTGGCCATAGTTACCACTGCTTATCTTGAATAATGGTATCAGCATAGGTCTTCACTCAAACACTAATTAGAATGTCTATAATAAGTTGGTTGTCAATGAAATTGGTGCTGATCTAACTTCCAATCTGGCCACCACAGTGGCCATCTTGAAATTTTTTATTGCTACATCTCCTAAATAGTTGGTCATATCGACATTATGTTTTCACCAAAAGAATTTGTATGATGTCAGACTGGTCCTAAATGGAAATGGTGCCAATCAGTATTGTCACCAAAGGTAGCCATCTTGAAATTCTTGTTAT
The DNA here is from genome assembly GCA_016617855.1 of Megalonaias nervosa. Taxonomy (NCBI): domain Eukaryota; kingdom Metazoa; phylum Mollusca; class Bivalvia; order Unionida; family Unionidae; genus Megalonaias; species Megalonaias nervosa. The sequence continues at coordinate 29,818 of JAECUM010005996.1, forward strand.
TGTTACTCTTGCAAAATAGAAAGTCATAGCTATATGGTGATTTCACTAGAAGACTTCTGAACAGGAAATCAGATCAATATGGGGTTTCTGCCAGAAGATTTCTTATGATGTCTTGTTGAGTCTAAAAGAAAATGGTGCCAAGCACCAAATTTAAAAATCTTGTAGCTGAAGATCAAAGATGGTTTGAGCACTCTTTAGTCAAAGGAAGAAATAGTATTACACCTCTCCCTCGATAACTCGCGCACATCGGGGTCCAAAAACACAGACTGCACTATAAGCGAGGGCACAAGTTACCGAGGGACCTAAAAAAAACCCCGCTAGACATCCAGAAAACTGCGGGGTGGGGGTGGAGTGGGGGAACTGGGCTGTTTAATGGCTGAATCCTTGTTTTATAATTGAGTCAAAAAAAATTGTCAATAAAGCACTTTTTCTGATGAAGTTGTTCGTTATTATCTATATATCACATTTATTTTCAGAATGTCCAATGTCTGAAAGATTGATAACATGATTGCAACTGGTTTCAACAACCAAACACGATACGTGAAAACATTCATGTGTATTACGTCATGGCTTTTTGTTTTGTTGATTAGTCTGGTTCCCAGAGTGATGTGTACTAGTGTTTTATGAAACTAGGAGTCTTCAAAGCAGGGAACCAGGCTAACTGTTGATACACAACCAAACAAGATTCTTTTTATTAAAAACATGCAATATTTGTTTCGTGAGACTGTTGACTACGTCGAAACTCAATTTTTTGTATTTTTCAATTAGTAAAATATTGATGCCGTGATTTCATTGCAAAAGTAATAGTGCAACTTCTTATCATTCTTGAGGATATCTTTACATGTAAATTCAGGAATTCTCTGAAACTCGTTTTTCCCACAATGTTCTGTTTCTATGAAACAAAGCTCTTTATTTTACGAAGTATTCATTTCGCTTGGTTGCCTTGCTATCTTTAATCACATTTATGATTGAGTAGGTTAATTTATGGTAGTTTAATTAGATATGTACGCAATAAAATGTATCACAGTGTTGGATTAATGTGTTACCAGACATACAACCGGTGCTACTGGTTCTTAAGCTTGTAGGATTTGTATGCCTTTTGACTTTTTTTTATTCCACCTGCTTTATTTGACTCAAAAGACGTAATTACTGTGATAATAGAAACGGAGGCCTGATTTTTATTTAGTGCAACAATACAACAAATGCTTCGCTAGTCCGATGTAAAAACATGGTGGAAACTTATTTAGATTCTCAGTGAAACAATTGTGGACATAGCTGTTACAGTATATTGACACATTTTTACGTTTACTTACAGAGGACACATTGCATTTATGATGATTACATTTAAAAGGAACTAAAAGATAGAACTAGAACACAAATTTCAATTGATAAAAAAATTATTTAATTGGTATTTATTACTGCCTCCACTTGGCGTAAGTGACATTTTCATTGATCGAAATGTCCTTGAATATTGTTAATTGTGGTATACAAAGAATGTCGTTTGAAAAGAAAATGTAACAAATTATACGACTTTATTAAAAATTGTTATTTCATGATGTTGATTAAAATTTCCAGGTCCTATCTACCGTTTTCGACGATAAAATGAGCAATATATCAAAAGTTTCCGTTACCAATTTCGATCACGATTTTCATCAAGTTTAACAAATAGGGATTAATTTTTTGGTATTTTATGGTTTAAAAAATGGGATCCACGCCTGACCCTGCGTTATAAGTGGGTTCGTGAGTTATCGAGGGAGTGATATATCTTCAATTTCTGGAAATTCTTTTCAGCCAGTAGAGAAGTATATTCAAAGGACACCTGTTATTTTTAGCCTTACCGGTCATAGACCAGAAGGGTTTATGTGATAGCCAGTTGTCTATCATCCATTATCAGTTGTCTCATGCCAGTCTGTCTGGTAGCACTAGTTTATTTCAAAACTACTGAAAGGATTGCCATGAAACAGTACACATGCATTCATCCAAAGATCTAGTTGGTCCTAATGAAAATGGTGCCCATCAGACATAAAAATTGACCACACTTGAACAATATTCTGACAGCTGTAAGAATCATGTTTTGCATTTTATACATGGAGTAAAAATTCAAAGAAACAATGATGTTGATCATAAACTTTATTAAATAAAGATAGCTTCAATATTTTGATGCAATGCACTGATGTGTAATAACATTGGTTATTCATCACGCCTCTTTGATGTACTTAACTGACAAATTGGGTTGTTATACTTTGTATATTACCTATGCAAATTAGTGAAATGGTCTCTCCCACAGCAGAATTTGACTCGACACATCACCCTAGCAGGCCTATTTTCAGCCAGTTAAGTAATATCTGAAAGGTTGTTGTTTATCTTGGACCACCTTACCTTTTAATTGCCTCTGCATCAACTATGTACCCCGAGGATGGGTTTAGCCAAGCTTTGAGCTGGACTGTTTAATGTTCATACATACTGATAACAGGCATAATTACCTTTTCATTACCTCTAAATCAACTGTATACCCCAAAGACAGGGTTTGACACTAACGTTTTTAAGTAGGAGCCAACAGGACTTCCTGCGTTTGGAAACTGGTGGTCATTCTGACTGATAGAAGGTCCTTCTGATTTATGGTTATACTGAAAAAAAATATGTAATGCATACAGTAAAATAAAACACACATACAAGGTTGTTATTTTATTACAGTTTACATTTAATTCATCAGCAGTTTATATGCTTTGTTTTGTAATGCTGATAAATCTTGTGCGTGGTATTTATCATCATCAGCAGCAGCAGCATCAACATCACTGATGCACTGTCCATTCCCATTCCAACAATGTTTTTCATCCATTCATCCCCATATCTCTCTGACATAAAGCCCACTATAGCATGACTGGTGGTTTCACTGTCTGCCTTGGGTACATTCTTTATACCAATAAAATGAGGGTAAACCTAAGAAGAAATAATAAATTATTGAATTAACAAAATTAAATAAACTTGAATCTAAAGTTAAATTGATGGTTTATGAGTGTACAATAAATAAATAGCATGAATATAAATTTAAATTGATGGTTTAACAGTGTACAATGTTATAAATGGAGCGGATCTAAATTTAAATTTAAGATTAATAGTTTAAATTTCTGGTTTAATAGTTTAAATTCAATAATATAAAATGAAGGTTAATAACATTTACACTGCACTTGAAAGATGTATGAATGTGTACAATTTCTGCCTTTTTGGAAGCTGTATTGGTGAAGCCATCACTAATAATTGAAAAACTGACTGGATGAAATGATATGGTCCTGTTTTGACTTATGAGTGTCAGCAATAGCCTTGATAAATTTCTGATAGTATTTGTTCATCAGGTAGGTACTGCCAATGTACAAACCTTTTGCCTTGTCCAATTCACACAATTTCACATAGTATATGGTCGTCATTGTTTTGCAACAAAATGAGCATTTCTAAACTTGACACATTGTTTTTCAAAGGCTGCCTTATTCAGCAACATAATGGACTTCTTGCTTTCAGAATAGCCAGGGGCTGCCTTCTCAGCTTTCTTTCTTAAGGTATTTCATGGCTTGCTGACAAGTCGCGGGTTCTGACTGTATCAGTTTTAAAGTTTTTGCAGCTAACTACAAATATGTGCGTCATATCATATGCAAAACAAACTGAACATGTGAATCCTTCTCCATGTTGTGGTTTAGCCATGGAAATTCCTACTTTTAGGTATCTTGGAATTTTGTTCTCTTCTGGTTTTATCACACGCACATTGTACTTCGAGTTCTTCAAGAAATCTCAAATTTTTTAAACATGCGAAAACATATCACAAAAAGTAAATCTCTTAAATGCTTGATACTTTTAAATATTAACAAAGTAAGCACCCAAATGACAGTATAAAGTAAGTGCCCTAACAACAATGATAATTTGGTTCAGATGGCATGCGCATGATCTTTGTTTTGTTTTAACTTAATTTCTCTTTCAATTTTCAATGTGTTTGACATGTTTACAATTAAAAGAAAGATTTCACAATCATATAACATGGTATAGATCTATTTTCTAATATCCACAATTGAAAATAGCAGATTCAACAGACCACCCAGCTGTAAGAAAGTGATGGTCCTTCTGAAAATTGGGTGGTGGACCTGCATTGGTGTTAAACCCTGCAAAGATCAGTTTAACTGAGCTATGAGCAGGACTGTTTACTGTTCATATATACTAATTACAGGCATAATTATATCACAATGGTAAAGAAATGCTGTTTTTTGTTGTGTTGAAAAGACTTTGTACCTTAGATTCCTGAAAATCATGTTTTTCTAAACACCATCATCTTTGGGGCTTTGGGAGTTCAGAATTGTGTTTTTTGTTTGACATGGCGTGTTATGGCAGATATGTCTTTATAGTATCATATGCTTGTCTTAAGGCAAGAAAAGTGTTTGTGTCTTGGGTTCCAAGTAGTTTCCATCTGCTATGTTAAGTGTTGGCACATAACAAGTCATGTAATTATTGTTATTCTAACATGATCAGTTATTATTTGCATAAACTCTGTATCAAATATCCACAAAGAGAGATTTTATACATAAAAGAGCCCTTTGCTCAAGCAGGACATGAAAATTCTGATACTGGAGGTAAAACTGACATCGATAAAATGCATGATGTTACACAAGTTGAAATGGGACCCATAATGGTAGAATGCTTGGAAGTATCTTGTAGATCAAGATATAAATGGAGAAAGAATGGCAATTAAATCAGCGATGAAGTTGACTACAAAACATATACATACCACATAATAACCTTTTATTTTGCTACTTGAAGTCATTTAAGCAATAGGAGCAGTGGTATTTTGGGATAAAATGGGAAATCAGTGTACTGTTTGGGAAAGACAAGTCAGCTTACCTATCTTGGTATAAGAAATGAAATGGAAAGTTGGTTTAACACTGATGCACATAACTGAAATGAAAACTTCTATATTGCACCTGCCTCAGACATTTTATTGTCTGATTTATTCATCTTACAAAATCACTTAGACATGGAATAATTGGTAAGAGATAAATGTAAACACAAAATTTTGCACATTAAAGGAGATATCTGGCCATCAGATATGTTATTACTGTATTAATTTTTAAGTTCTATGCCATTTTGCTAATTTTCAAAAGTTTTGCAGATCAGATAAACAAGATGCAATAATAATATTGGTACTTCAGAAAGGTACCTAGAGGAGGTTTGTGTGAACTTGAATAAAACAGAGTTGTTACTGTGCATCCCTTCCACAAAATCTATCTAAAATTTAAGAATGTGTCATATTTCATGTTTATAATGATTTTAGCAGATCAGCTAGAAAATGCTAAGCTGATCCCAGTGTTATATTGTATTCTGGGCTGATCTCAGATTAAGTAGACACAGTGCTAGGCTGATCCCATCCTTTGAACTAACTCTGGGCTGATCCCATCTTTAGTAGAATTTGACATGCAAGGATGATCCAAGCATTCACTGGGAGTGTATTCTGGGCTGATCCTAGCTTATTATTGAATCTGCTAGGCTGATCCCCACATAACAGTGTATTCTTGGCTGAGCCAGCTTAAGTAAATCTAAGCTAGGTTGATCCCCAAATGAGAGTGTATTCTGGGTTGATCAAGATTAATTCCAATAGTGCAAACACTGATCTAAACACAAAAGAATTCTGAATTCAAATTACGTGTATCCTAACAAAACCTAATCAACCTGTAGTGTCAGGAGGTGGTTGGTGCGAAAGCACAAATCCATAACGTATAGTTAAATGTTGAGACTCCAAAACTAGACCATGCGATACTACTTGATAATGTGATAATACATTCATACCATCTACTTTGGTTGAATCTTTGAATACTGATGCCAGTACTGACCAATGGAAAGGGTTCTGATGATGTACACCACACATGATCCTCCAACTAGTCCCATGTGGACAGCAAGTTGAAGGGCTAATAATAACTTCTTGCATTAGCCTCTGTCTACTTCCCAATTTAAAGATACATGTACAAAACCCTTACAAGTGTTACTATATGACTAGATAATTCTAACTTGATACCATCATATTAGCCTGCAATACTATTTTAAACTACATCCCTTACTGGTTATTACTGTGACAAAGCTTATTAGAAAACTTACAATGTGGAAGTACAGTTAAGATCACCAAGTTGTATAATATTAAACTAAAATGAAGCAATTATCATATAATGAGCTCTGTTTTAATGTACATTATAACTAAACCTGGAACGTCCTCTTTAATTATCAAAAACAGTTTTGTAGAGATATGATTTGAATAATAACAGATAATTGTACTGGGACTGTTTCTTTAATGCAGACATAATTGGATAAGGCAAATCAGACTGGCAAAGATGTCTTGTCTACTAAAGGACAAGATAATGTACATGGCATGAAAAGCATCTTGGTATTCATTAGGTCTTTTAAATTTGCATAGTTGATAATCTATCATCAAATACAGCTGCCCAGGCCCCTTTAAAACTTATCAAGCACAATAATGGAAGTGAACTTGTGCATGAAGAATTTCTCATAAAGGACTTTGAGATTTTTACAAATGATGCTAATCCACCATCAAATATGGCTGTCATTAGTAAGAAAAATATTGGAAAACCTATTAACAACTTCTTCTCAGAAAACACTGAATAGAATTTGACAAAATTTGACAGTAAGCATCCTGGCATTAAAGCCCATAAGTTTGTACAAATGATGCCAATTTATTACTTAACCCCTTACCTCATGCAAGTGCCTTTGGACGCCTCTACTCCATTCTTATGGAAGCGCCTTTGGATGCCTCTACCAGATTCACATGTAAGCACCTTTTGATGCCTCTACATCATTCTCATGGAAGCGCCTTTCGATGCATGCTGTAAATATCAGCCATTCTGAGCGGGTTTTCATAGTGCCACCTTTGGGAAAACCCCCCTATTAGATGCTACATTCATTGGTGTGAATGGCCATTACGTCAGATCATGTGGTCGATGTTTATGCTCTGGTCGAAATCTGCTATTTAAAGTAACTGGGTCGTATTGTTCATTCTTCAAAATGGAGGTCACGGATTTTGTTCAGTACTTACCTGCATTTTCACGATTAGAATCACAACTATGAAAGCTTCAATAACTTAGGTAAAGGCTCTGATATTGATGTAGGCTGCAATTAGTTTTTAAAAATTATCAAATTCAGATGATTTAGTGATGTAGACGCAGACAAAGTACTTGTACATTTCGAGTATGAGAAATGGCAGCTACGGTTGGTCACATAGCTTCACTGACTTGACGGTGAATGAGTTCTCTCAAGATTTTAAAGCACATAAAAAATTCTTCCGTGAAAAATAATTATACAGCTATAACGATTGGATTTTACTCTGAAACCTTTCCATGCATAATATATGTGTACCAAAAATGTAAAATGGTTAAAATTGCTGTTAAACATAACATACACTACACTGCTTAACAGTTAACAGGCAGGCCTATGTGTATGGAGTCAAATAGGTAACAGGTGTTCTATTTATAGTGCAGTGCACTGGGTAACTTTGCTGCATGTGTATCAGAGGGCTAAAAAGCCATACACTCTATGAGGTAAAGGGTTAAAATGGTCATTGTTACTAAAAATATAACAACTTTTAAACAATTGCTCTAAAAGAATTCAAATTTACTACATTTCACAGAAACACTGATGCATAGCTCCTTTTTGGTCTGCAGAAATGATGGTCATCAGCCATCCAATATGTAGGGATGGGATTGGAATGGAAGTCTAGGAATCAACTATTGGAAACTTATAGATAATATTCCAGTGATTGTTTCTCTCCAGAATTTCATGTTTTTTATTCATCCTCCTCTTCCACTACTCCCAGTAACATAATTGTACTATCAAGTCAGTGGTTCATTAAGTAGATCTAATGATGATGGAATTGGCATAATAATAATAATAATCATCATAATAAATAATTGTGCCCTAAATTTGTACATTTCAAGCTGACATACTGAATGAATGTCCTGCATTAAGATCTTAAGAACAACAGTATTGCCTGCAGTGACAGTGGAAGTTATAACACTTGTTGCATGTGTTTAAACAACATTACTACTGATGAAACATAGCTTTACAACCTTGAATTTGATGTGCTGCCTTGAAAACTCCTTGAAATTTGAAAATGTTGATTTTACCCTTGAAAATTTTTTTTTTTAATTTGTTAAATTTTGCATAAAAATTGTTCAGTTCTTTTGAGGAAATACAAAATATTAAAAATAAAATAAAATATTGCTTTATAAATTCAATTTTTTTTAAAAACTTTACCTCAAATGATATATGTATTGGGTAACGAGATAGAGTAGCATCCCTTTGCTGTTGTGGCATGCTAATTATATTTTTTCTTCTACATTTGTACCAGTTTATGTACTAATAAACTAAAGTAACATATGAAGAAAAATGTATTCCTTGAAAGCTTGTTGAAGTCCTTGAAAACTCCCTGATAAAAACTTCTGGTAGGTGGGGTTTATAAACCATGCAAGATCGACTCCCAACACAAACACACATCATGTGGAAAACAAGTTTTGTGTAGATTGTACACTGAAATAATTTATCTACCATTGATTTCAAATAGTTATGAGAATTGTCTGTTGATTCAAATTTGGGATTTTGCATTTGTGGTTATATGTTATGATGAGAAACAGTCCTCAGGAATTAATATTTGAAGGACTAAATTTTACAGTTGGCTCTTGGACTGCAGACATATATTAAGGACTTCAAAGATCATTTCTTGACCAAAAAAGAGCTTTAATAAAATTGATTCTTCATTTTCATCCATGTAAGACAATGTTTTGAGTATAATTTGAGACACATTTATGATTAGGAATTCAGAGAGATGAGGAAGTGGATGACAAAATAGTTACCTCTGATTATCTGTTTATGGACTTTTTAATTGATCCTCCAATTTCTGATTCACAATCATGATAACTGATTTACCTTTCTACCCATTACCAATGTGGCTGTGATTACTAAACAGAAAAACCTTTAAATATTAGAAAGTATCAAATGAACCGAGTTAATTGGCCAACTGCTCATGTAATTGACATTTAGGTAAAATATGTCAACAAGAAGAGCACTTTCAGGTCCACTTGGTCCTCTTGTTTATTTAGCTCCTTGCACATTTATGCAGGAACAGTCGTGAAATCTGATTGTTGCAGTTGTTAAAAGTAGTAAACAGCTTATAAAAATAGTCACAATGACTTACTATTTGTACTCCTGTGATAAATTTTTATTCAGGTGTATTTATGTTTTCTGCTACATGTATGGTGATAAAGCCTGATGGGCGCATTTATTTTAAGAAGTACAATTATGGGTAGCAAAGTTGCCTTACCTACCTTAGTAGGTAGCAATATTGTCATTGCATTGCTCAGTGGTGAGGCCTAATCTATACGGAATCCTTGTTTATGTTTGACAGTACAAATCATGATGGAATAAATGTATATGTCTTTAACCTGTCCAGTTGTCAGATTGTTTAACTCTAATCTGTTCTTACCTTTCAGATGCAGAACAGCACATCTATTACACGACACTTGATAGAAGTCTACTGTAGAGATTTTGACAGTTTTCATCCGAGTGTGCAGAATTGTTTGGGTAAATTGGCCTTTAAGGTGAGTTCATATCAGACTGTGATATATTTAATCTGGAATTTAAATTGACTTTCAGTACTTGACAGTTTTTACAGCATGAAATCCCCACCAAAAATTGAGGGTACTCATGGTTTTTGAAAAAAAATCACATTTTATGTGATACTTATATCAGTAATCAGCAGTTTTCTCCAGAATGGTTGGCACAGATCATTCACAATGTAAACTCACCAGGTTTATTTATTCAGGACTGTTGATTGTCTGTAAGGCCAATACTGATGCACCTCAGTTGTTTCATTTGCTTCCTATAGGTCAAAATAGAAACACCAAGGTGGGTTTTAGATTCTGTTAAGGAGGGTGTCTTTACTACCAGTATGGACCTACAAAATGTGTATTTTCATGGCCTAATTTGCACATTTCTAGGAAGTTCCAGCATTTTGCTTTCAGGAAGATTGATAGTTTACCAGTTCATATCACTCCCTTTTAGATTAGATTTCATTCCCCAGGTCTCCATGTGTCCTAGGGACAAGGTCACAGTCCATTTTTAGACCACTGGCATAGCTGCAACATCCCATTTCAAGACCACTGGCATGGCTGCAACATCCAGTTACCTGGATGATATTTTTCAAAAACACCAGGTGAATTATATCTTGGAGAAAGAAATGAGAGTCTTTAATACTCTCCTCAGCCTTGAATTAGTGGTAAAACAGGAAGTCCAAGCTCATATCAACTCAGCATTTTATCCATTTAGGAATCTTATTCAAAAGACACGTAAATAGAGATATCTGCCTCAGGAATGGGCATCAAAAGCAGCTCAGTGGTGGCTTCATTTCTTACACAGGTGCCTCTCAGTCTGAGAATTCCTTCATCAACTGAGTTTGTTCATTGTGTAAGTGGAACGCATCATCCTAGATCATCATTTAATGAGACTGCTACTTATTTTGTTGTCCCAATTGAGGCTGAGACTTTGTCCCCTGGATCAATCTATAACATAGATGAGGTTCCATCTCAGAAGATGGGACAACCTCGGTTGGGTGCTCCCTTGCAGTTCAACCTTCAGAGATCATGGATACAGGGCAGAGGTACGCATCTGCTTCTATCATCCAAGGCCAGTGGAGTATGGTCCACACTATTTTATATCAACATTCTTGAGATGAAAGTCATACTGAAAGACTGAAAGTATTTCACTGGTGGCAGAAGGAACTACACGGAATGAGCATTCTCTTTTGTCTGACAACTCCACTGTGGTGAATTATATCAGAAGGCAGGAGGGGTCACATCATCCCTAAGTTCCGATTCACATATATGCCCTCTATAATCGACCAATGGTGTATCTGTTTGTGACAAGGTACTGGAATGCAAAACTACCAACCTTTGTCCAATTAGTCCCAGAATCAAAGGCCTGCGCAGTTGATGATCTTTCCATAGATTGGAATGGTTTGAATGTATACGCTTACCCTCCGACACCTCTGATTATGTAGGTGATACAGAAAGCAAGAGGATCAGAGTATCACCTCATCCTGATTACTGTGCTCAGGTGGGAAAAATCATGGATGAATGACCTGATAATATCATAGCTGAAATACCCAGGAAATAGAGGTATTTCTCATCTGCTCAAACAACCATGATTGCAGGTGTTCATCCTAATCCAGAGTGGTTGAACCTGCATATCTGGATCCTGTTAAACAAGCTCATAAAAACAGTTTTCTCAGCATGTAGTGGAGAGAATTGCTCGTATGAGATGGCCCTCTACTTTTAAAGCATAAGAAGGAAAATAGAAAATATTCATACAAATGATGGCACCAATGCCTCATATGGCTAACTTACTACTTTGACTCTTTGACTAGAAACATTAGCACCAATTATGGTAAAGGCTACCATTTGTTGATCTCTGATATGCTACATCATCATGGCAGAGAGGATAATGGACAAAACAACGACCTATCCAATCTTTGTCAAATTTTGATTTCACATATCTGAAGGTGTTGGCTCTGTACCAAAAAGGGAATCTATTGTGGGTTCTAATTTGGTTGAATAAGAAACCGTTTGAACTGCTATCAAGGGCATCATTGGTTCACCTCTCATAGAAGACCATTTTCCTAATTGCCAGCAGAATCAGTGAAAATTAGGTGCTTTATCAGTTGACTCAAACTACTTGCATTTCCAACATTATGGGTCAGTGTCACTCATGATGGGCCCTGCTTTCATTGCCAACAGCATGCTCCAGCTCACAGGAAGTCAGTCTCCCCCTCCAAGTTACATCTACATAGAGAGCATGCACACCACTCCATTAGTAACTGAAGTAATCATGGGCTTTGCCATCAATCCCCATATCAAGGGGAGATTACTCTGACTGCCATCTTTATGAGCAGGTAGCATTTGGTTGTTGGCATAAAAATTTTAGCTGTTAGTAGTAGTTCTCCTAAGGTATTATGATTGAGTAATTATTACAGTATTGAAAGTTTTTATCAAAGATGTTAATATCAATTTATATATGGACCAGATGTAGTGTTTATTGTATACAGTTAACCAACACATTCACTGGCCATTTCAGGAAATGTAAGTAGAGGTTGATCTTGTCTTACCTCCACCCCAATCCCAAGTGTTTGGATAGTTTTGTTGGGAATTATTTATTTGTCCCAAAGTTATTGTACATTAAAAAAAATATTTTTTACTGTCTGAAAACTTATGGTGAAGATGGTACTTGATGTTTAGGGTCAAGTCTAAGGTCACTGGTTGCATTTTTGTTCTTCATTCAGCTTATGAGCAAAGTTACTGGTACATATACCAATAAATTTTAAACAGACTTTGTATCTTGATGATTTTCAATAAACAAGCTGATAGTCTGCACATTGACATAGATTTCAGGAGAAAGGTCTTGACTCTGGCTATTATCTGTGATGGCTTGTGAGCATGGTAACATAATCAATTATGAATGGATTTTAATTGAATTCATTTAAAATACCTTGAATGATGCCAGTTCAGCAACTTTCATTTGTATGGTTTTCAAAACATTTTTAGAAATTCAGCCAATATTGACCCTGACACTAGTAAAGCGGTATCAGGTTCTAGATCAATACCATGACAAAGAGTGCTGTACTGCACTTATATTGTGAACATGCTAAGTAAAATATACAGGAAGATATTTTTGTTACCATAGGACTAGTTTTACTTTGCCCTCTAAAATCTGGCAAAAAATATATTTTCATGGATAGACTTGTCTCTATCATTAAATACTACAAGACTGTCAAGAGGTCACATTTGTTCTCTCATGACATCATGGGCACATGCAGACGCCATGATGGCACATGAGAAAATGGTGGTGAATTGCGGAAAAATTGAATTTAAGCCAGAAATATACCCTTTTGGATGATGTTATAACAATGAGTACATGCATTGCTGACTGCAATATTTTGTCAAGTGGTAGTATAGGTTAATCATGATATAATGCAAAAGAAAACTGAATTGGATCATACATGTACTCTACAATAAAAATAAAGATAATTGTTCTCTGTTGCTTTAATCACATAAACAGCAAAGTATTTTCAATTTCTAAATTAAAAATGGAAACTCAATAAAATATTAGTTTTAAGTCACAATTGGGTTAAGAAATATTAATAAATTATGTGTTTTACACTCATTTGATTCATACATTACATCAGCGGATATTTACAAAGTTGTACTCAAACTTTTGAAAGTTATTTTAATTAAATGATGCAAAAAATAATTTTAATCAATTTATGTGGAAAGGCTGATTCTGTTAAATACATAAATAAGTTATAAATATTTGGGTTTAAATGTTTCTGTTCCCAACTGGAAATGTGGATTTTAAATTTGATATTTTATTAGACGATGTTTATCTTCAGCTTCTGTAGTCCAGCAATTTATTTTTCAAAATGAATTGAATTTGTCAAGTTGTCAACTTTGCAAAATTCCAGTAGAGAATTTAAAGACAGTTTTATTGAGTACTGCAGATAGCAGTCAGACAAGAATTGATAAATACTTGATCGATGAATGCACAGCTATTATATACCATGGAGTAAACATAGTAGTAAATGCTATTTTCCCATCCGACCATTTTCTCTTTCCCAATTTATATGTTTGTCTATTTGTCACATCATCTATCCTTTTGTTTTACATCCATTAAACTAAATCAATTTCCAAACTATCTGTTACTCTTCCTGTTGATCATTTTTGTTTTGCTGCATATTCATCTTACTTTGTCCACCTTTTTGTTGAGTTTGTCAGTCTAAACAACTGTCTGTTTAATTAAATATTTTTGATTCAAATAAAAGCTTTATTAAAAATGTAATATACCATGAAAGTTTTCTTTAATTTTATATTTGGACATCAAGTTTCGTACTTCTAAAGAGGATGGTTTAGATGGAGAAAATCAAAAGAGGAAAAAACAGATTTGAAAAGGAGAGTTATTTCCTTTATCAAATGAATACCTGCTGATCTATGCAACTACCTGCATACATGCACTGTTCATTAAACAATAATTGCATAGTTTTCAAATAACTTTGAATTCTTTTGTCATTCAAAAAACAAAACTTCAAATGCTGGTTAATCAGCCAAACATGGCACAAATAGGACAATATTCAGTCTTCTTACCTTGAGGGGCAGTAACTTCCAAAGTTGCAAGGGAATTAATGCCAAAATAAAATATTCCAAAGATATAGTTTATCTCCCACCCACCCACCCACTTTCTCTCTCTCTCTCTCTCTCTCTCTCTCTCTCTCTCTCTCTCTCTCTCACAACCACAAACACACACAGCTGTGTAACTGTAGATACACAGATTACGTTGCACCTAAGATCCCAAGGACAGGGGACATTGTACCGCACCCTCTGAATCAGAGACACAGAACCTTTTACACAGACATTTTATTTTGTTCATAATACACTAGTAATGCCAGAAAAATGAAATAAAGTTATTTGCTTAAAATGTTTTGCCACTTTGTCACTATAACTTCCTTCAACACTTAAAATATTGTGATAAATAATACATCATGCACTCTAAAGTAACTCATGAAAATATTGATGTTTTAATTGCTGGTTAACCTTTAATAGACTGTACCATGGAATTTTCCATTCCAGATAATCTTGCTATCATTTAACTATATTCATTTACTACTAACAGCATTTATTATAATACACATGTTTTCTTTACTACCTTTCCTTCCAAGTTAATAAATCATTGATTGTGTATCTGGATAAGTTTAGTCTGCTGGTACTTTGTCAATAATTCAACCTAGAAAAAAATATACCTTGCCATTTGTCTGACTTTAACCTCATAAATATGATACACTAGTGGCTGTAGAAGACTTTATATTGCATCTTGACTGACTACCACAAACCTTGAATGTTTTCATTACCAGATGCATTATTTTAAGACAAATATTCATTGCCATGTTACAGTTGTTATCACCTTTACTGACTTTGGCATTTGCTAACATCAACATAGACATCAAGTAATGAAAAGTTGTAGATGTATTTTCTTATTTTGTAATGATGAAAATATGTGCCCATGAGAGCACACAGGGTCAAGATTTTGGGGACAGAGAACAAAACTCTGCAGGAAATCTGCAATCTGATGCTCATTGTGCAACACTGCATGTTAGTATTTAGCCAAAATTATTCAGTCGTAGAGACATCCAAGAATTACTGCAGTAATGAAGATGAATTTGAGAATTTGATGTAACCGGTTCTGATCTGAAGGTGAAGAAACATTACTGTTATTTTTTTATAATAATTTTGATGTCTTTCAGTAATCTAAATATAGTAAAACTAATTACACTGATATCATTGCCAATATTGTTGGTACAAATTTAATAATTTCACCAAGAAAACAATTCACAATGATGCAATTGAAAACCATTGGTGTCCTGATGAAAACAAAAAATTAAATAATGAGTGAGAAAACTTTATAATGAGTTAGAAAATGTTTAATAAACTTTTAGAATAATTAAACTATTAAGATCTTCTCTTTGCAATTTACAAATTTGGTTTTAAACAAAGAAATATTCAAAATTTATCAGGTTTATTTTCACTATTTCAAAGGTAAGTGTCAAATTCCTATTTCATACTGCGACTAAGCCTGTTTGTAAATCACATTCTTTCAGACCACATTTCAGCTAGATGTACATTGTTGTTTCATTTGTGTTAATCCATACACTAACAAGATACTCTTTCTCAGTGATCGAAGTGATCCTGCAGATTGAGGTTATCTTTATGAATAGGTACACATGTTTAATTGTACAAGGCACATAATCAGCGTATATTCACATAACTGTTACATGTTAAAGAAATAATGATAACAATAATGGCTGTAATTCTGAATATAGATCAACTAAGATGATTATTGATCTATTTTAGTTTCGTGTTTTGGCTGAACAAAATCATAATTTTCCACACATTAGAAAGCTGGTTGTTTAGGTGTTGCCTTTGTTTATAATTGGCAGATTTGTCTTTTCTTTTCAAATAGCAATGATTAAAACCCTGAAACAGGCTTGAGTTGAGATGGAATTTTGTCTGGCAGCTATATCAGTACTTTAATGTGTAATTGCCTTTTGCTTCTTAATATTAGCACGATTATCATGGCTGTGTCAACTGGGTTTGAAGATGCTTATATCAAAGCAAATAACAACTCATTTTGATGGTATTACAATAATTTTTGAAGCATTATTTCTGAAACTTCATTATTGTATTTTGAAGATATTTAAGTTTAGGGCTGTGGTGCCAAGGATTGTACTTCATTCAGCGTTAGTTCAGACCTTCATTGCAGATGCTGTGGCACCATTCTGTAAATATGCTCACTAGCCTAATTGCAAGCCTTGAACCAAACCCAATTGTTGTTCATTGTTGTCATACTGGGATCAGATTTTAGTGAGTTAGGTTTTTACATTTTATGACAAAATAAAAACATAATTACTGGTGCATTCATACAAAATTGAAATGCAATAATGTATAAACAAACAATAATTAATTTGAGTCAAAAGGGAGAGGTACTGTTACAGCAAACCGTGAATGCTCAATTCTTGTCATCATCCGATGAAATTAATCTTAAATCTGAATTAAGCAGAATCAGTTAGAAAACAATAAATGAAATTTATTGACTTTTTAAAGAAATTATATTAACTTACAACATTTCCATGTAATAATCATACATGCGAACCCCAAGAGAGGTATACATGTAATCTTTGCTAATACAAGTTTGCATAAATAAATGCCTTTAGAACATACTGCTTGCATCTTGTGATGTCTCGGGCTTGTGGATCAGCTTATGTATGGGGCATGTACTTTTTAATGGTTTTACCTGTTCAGTTTGAGGGGTCAGGTTATACACGAATGAGCTTTTGCGTGAGCATATATGGTAATTTATTTACTAATATCTTGACCAAAAAGTTGCAGGTAGAGTTCATTTGCTTATGAGAAATTTGTAATTAAAATTCCTGCCTCCAAGATTTATAGAGTGCAAAAAAAATTTGCAATCTATGAGATTCTGAAGTAAATTAACTCCTATATGGAATTTGAAGCTTGAAAATTCATACATTTGCAGTCTAATCGACAGCAAATGGTAGTTCTCGTTGGAGGTTTATAAGCTGATTGCTAGTCAAGGTAAACAAGTTTATCTCATATTTCATCTTGTAAAAATAGGAAATGAGGACTAGTATCTCAAGATCTGTCATTCATTGGGAATATTAACCAATTTTCAGGGTTACCATCTTTTGCAAAAACAGTCATGCAGCATATATTTGCTGAATCAAACTAACAAAAAAGTTAGTATTTCCCTACATTTTATTGATTGTTTTCCTTTTGTGTTTAATACTATTTAAAAAGTTTAGTAAAATGGCTTTTTTAATCAGCTGTTGTAAACATTCTAAATTTTGACCATTTTATACTCTTCCCTATGTTTAAATTCCCATCACTGTTCTGGTGGGAGAGAGAAGTCACTTTACAAATATTAGATTATGGCATGGATGCTGTTTACTTATTTAGTGACTTTTGGGAGTGGCAGGCATCTGAGATTAAATGGTTTATGCTATTTTTTTAATCCTTTGTAGGCAATAGAGACTGGATATCATCTTCAAATGAGTCAGCTTGGAGAACATGAAAGAAGTCGCTTCAGACAACTTCTGTGTAGCTTTTTTGAAAAAGAATGGAAGGCAGCCATGCAAAAGGGAGGCATGGAGGAAGACCAACTCATCTTACACCACATCATGACTTGGGCACCATTTTCACATTTTCTCAAAATGTTCTGTGAGCATCAGTTTACTAGGTCTTTGTGTTCCTATTTAGCATCATGATATGGATGAGAGCTATTGTGCTACCCCTAGTGTCAACATTACAACAGATAAAATCTTACAAATATTTATAGTTTCACTAAATCTGAACTGGTTATTGATCTTCCCAGACCCTGGATACTAGTTTAGAGTGGGACCCTACTGGAGAGGGACTAATAGGGCTAACTTTGTAGATACATGTATATCATTGTTCACTTTTTGGTCTCTTGCACCCACTATACATATTATACTTGGAATCATACAACTGTGTGCGGAGATGCATCTTGACAAGTACTATGTCCTTATCACAAAAGTTGATCTTTGTGATTCATATAAGTTATTTCAAGGTATTTCAAATTATACATATAAAGCTGATGTGCAATCATATATAGGTAACCATTTTACTAAAAGAGAAAAAATACTCAGACAACTTTATTTTGTTTTTTTTTAAAAATGATTCTAAGAACGTGACCAACTTTGAGAGAAAGCATCCTGGTTTCAATATCAGACAGATGATTCTGATTATACATATGCCGACAAAAATGGATGAAGATACAAAAATAGAAAGATGACTTGATTATTATGATAACATATGCAATCACTAGTATTGAAAGAAATGTTTAGAGAGAGCATCATACTGATCCACATTTCTTGGCCAACTCATTTTGCATTGGGTTGTTAGCCAGATGTTATCCAGGTGCGTGACATCAGATTTACTTGGGTCTCATATTTCTCACAGATCTGGTTGATGTAGTTATCGATACCCTTTCTGGTATTCATAATTGCACCCATTGCTGGGGTTAAAAAAGCTATTTTTAAGAGAATTATACAAGTCAGTATCTAAATGTTTGCATATCTATGGTGGTGGACATCAGAATTATCATTTATTTTCCATTATACTACCCAACTAACAAGTGCAAATGGAAATCATTGTTCCAGGTGATGAGATATCTGAGTGAATAATGATTGGACTTATTTATATTTTCTTCCTCTGTTGTGCTAATTGAAGCCTTGATATTTATAGTAATTGATTAATTACAAAATGGTAATAGTCCTGTATACATTGTTTCTTATTGGTATACTATACAAAGCAAATGTTTCACCCATTAGCCATTCACTTCTAACATTCCACAATGTAAGAAAGATAACTGTTAATGGACTGATAAACTTAAAAAAGGACTTTGGTAATAAACCTGAAATGTCTTGTCTGTAAGTTTGTTAGAAAAAATTTGGTGCTTTTCTGTGCCATAGATTACAATCGCTGCTGTGATTTGTGTCATTTCATTATTCATCCCACTTGCTCAGTATTTTAAAAACAAAGAAATTCAATTGTCAAACAAGCTTTGTTAATATTCTAAAGCATACTTGACAAAAAGGAACAGAACTCAAAACATTACCATGTAAATTAAAATTGAAAACTTTCCCATCTCTCTTTCACTTTATCTATATATATATATATATATATATATATATATATATATATATATATATATATATATATATATATATATTTTTAGAGAGAGAGAGACTAAAAATGAAAATGGCATCTCTTAGACATCCATTATAGCCATTATGTTATTTCAACTCTAAGGAAATAATCATATCTAAATAGGAGTTTTCAGTAGAAAACTTCTTTTGAGATGTAGTTGGTTCTAAATGACATTGGTGCTGATTTAGCTTGCAACATGGGCACCAAAGGAACCGTTCTTAAAACTGTGTCATTTATAACTACTTCTGAATCTATTGATGTAGGGATTACACCAAAACATTGGACTAAATGTTGTTTATCCTAACTGAAAATGATGCTGATCTGATCACCATCATGGCCACCACAGCAGTGATCTTCAGATTCTTGTTATTCCCGTTGTTCCTAGAAGGATTGCCATATTAATCTGGGCTGATTATTAAAATATTTCTTGAGATCTGTAGCTAGTTCAAGATGCAAATACGACATCCAACATGACTACAGTGGCAGTGATTTTGAAAATCTTGTCATCAACACTTCTTGTGAATGGATGGTCATGTTAACATTGGGCTGTCAGTGGAATACTTCTTGGCATGTGAAGTTGGTGCAGTTTCAAGTAATTGGCCATTAATTGGTACATCTTTTATGGGAGACACTTTATCACCATATGGCACATGCATGCTTTCTAAAAGGTGAATCTTGGTAAGAATATAGTAGAATGCGTTCTTTTTGATGATATACCACCAGAGAAAATCATTAAAATTTTAAAGGAATGCTGATCATATATTTTTAAAGATTTTATATTTTGTTTACTTCTTGGGGGTTTGATACACCTTTTAAAGAGTTTTAACATATTTACCTTTTATCTGTCATCTTGTATCTTTTATCTCTTTAGATTACATATTTACATTTATTGAAAAGGTTTATCTTTTAAAAGTTATCTTGTGCAATTTTAGACAACTGTCACATGGAATTGGTTTTTGCTTGTTGTCCCATTGCTGATCTGTTAGCAAAAGTTTGTTGTTACTGCTTTGCCTAAACTACGTGGAGGAAATTCCATGAAATTTTACACAAACATTCACACTAAGGTCAAGTTTAGATTCAGTATGCCTACCAGAGTGACCATGTTGAAAATCTTTTTGTAACTACTCCTGAATGGATGGTCATAATGACGTGAGGTTTCCATTAAAAGACTTCTTATGCTGTCTAGTTGGTCTTAAATGAAAATGGTGCTAATCTTGCATCCAGTATGAGGACCATGGCAGCTATCTTGAAAATCTTGTTATTACTACACCTTCTGAACAGAAAGTGAGATATTGACATGGAGTTTTCACTTCTTCTCATGTCTGTTTGGTTTTAAATTTAAAAAAGGTGCTGATCTGACTTCCAAAACAGCCACCAATACAGCTATCTGACTTCCAAAACAGCCACCAATAAAGAATCTTGTCACTACTTCTCCTCAATGAAAAGTCCAATTGACATTGCATTTTCACCAGTAGGCATCAAATGATATGGTTCTAAATGAAAATGATGCTGAACTAAAATTTAATATAGCTGCCATTGTGGCTGGGTCTTCAAAATCTTATCACGAATCCACATGAATGGATGGTTATCAAAAGACTTGATAAGATATATAAATGGGCCTTACATGAAACTGGTGCTAGTCTTGCAGTCAATATGGCCACAGCAATGGCTAGCTTGAAAATCCTTTATATCTATACTCCTGAAGAAATAGTTGTGTTAACATGGAGTGTTTACCAAAGGACTTAAGATGTCTAGTTGGTCCTAAATGAAAATGGTGCTGTTCTGGCCATCTAGAAAATATTGCTATCATTCATGAATATGGTGAGTTTCAAACGAGGAAATGGTCTTATCTTGGATTGGTGGAAATTCTCTTCAGCCCATGGAACATCTCTCAGTCCCTTCAAGGGACTCTTGTTACCTTTATAGTTTTGAGCTTGACTTTTAGTAAGCAGTATATAGTGAGCATTTTGCTGATGTGCCAATAAACACTACGCAGATATACATACATCGTGCAAGAGTGGCTTCCCCTAGCTCTGTTTTTTGTCTTCATTTTTGGATATTTTTGAGGAATGTAATTTTATGTGAAAATGGTCTGTCCATAGTCTTCTTTGTTATTAGGCATATTACTGTCATGAATAAAGTAAAAGGCATGAGGATGGGCAAGATATTATAAAATTAATATGCAGAAGAAATTTACATTGTTAGAGTAATAACTTAAATGGGATGACAACTTTTAAAATTGTGCAGAAGTGAGGCAGCTAGAACTAAATATTACATATATTTTAAAAATTTAATATGGACCTAGGCCACATACCTAGACCACCTCAGAGCACCCCCTGCCAATTAAATTTGTCTCGCATCACTTTCATTATACTTTATTTTTTTGGCCAAGTGACATGTGACATGTATATAGTTGGTTTTCAAGTAACCATAGAATCTGCACTGGCAGACTGGTTCTAGCTATTTACTCACTTTGTGCACACAGATACCTCACATGGAAACATGCAAACTGTGTGATGACTGTTTTTCACAGAGTCTTTATTTTGAACTGGATTTAGCTTCTAAATGGGCTGTATGCATAATCAGGGCACTATTCCACCAACTAACCTGCAAGCAGTGCACTTAAGCTGCTGGTTTGTAGAATTGTTCTTGTAAAATAGCTAACTGTTTTCAAATTATTAATGACAATACTATAATAGTGAGAGAAAAAACTTTATTCATCTGTCTATTCAGTTATTTCTGTTCATCTGGCATCAAGATTTTGATTCGTGTCATGTGAAGTTTTGGTATTTCCTTATTAGAACAGTATTGAGTATCATCATTCATTGCATACAAGTAATGTTTGTAGGAGCTGATGTGTCATTAGGTTGTTGATAAACGGGGACAAAAATCATTAAAGATTACAATGTCTGTCACAAATTTCTATCTGCAGATGGAAAAGAAAAGGGACTTTACTTGGACCAGTCAGAGACCTGCCTTGAACTAACTCAGGCTGTGTCACTCCTAGAGGACAGAGTGCTTGCTATAGAAAATGGAACAATCACCCTCAGAGACTTTGAACAGATAAAAGCTGCTGAAGACAAGTTTCAAAAATTGATTGTGATCATGTTTGAAAAGTCTAATGAGCAAAAGGGGAAACCTCTGAATGTGGCCAGGGCTGTCAAAATCCGCCAGCTGGAGGTGAACAGCTACTACACACAAAAGAAATATGTTGCAACTCTGGTCCAACTTTGTCAGCATGTACATTCAGGTCAGTACATACATAAAACTAAATTCAGGAAAACCTGTGTGGTAATGTCTTCTCATGGTATCATCTAGAAGTGGTCTTCACAAGTATTTATTTTGTATGTATAAAAGGGATGGGACCTGGCCATTATACATAGGTGGACCTTAAAATCAGAAGATTTGAATATATGAGTTTTAATGAAGGGGAAGAATGGGTTTGTAATGGTTAATAATATACATTAAAGTCCACAATTCAAATGTAAAGTCAGAATGTTAATTCTGTTCTGTATAAAGCAATGTAATTCCTGAAGTGTGATTCATTCAGGTCATGTAGGTATGTGATAATAGACTGTTTCAACTATAGTTGTGGATTTTGAGAATTTGATTACACATAACTTTATTTGGTTTATTTAGCTGCTTATTTATAAATATTCCTTTCAAGATCAGATTATACTTTCCAGGAAATACATTTGACAAAATCAATGTTAGACTATGTGGACATATTTAGACAAGGTCAACCAAGAAGTATAATCCAGTGTAAACCAGATTGAATGCTATGCTGTGATGTCACAATGAAAGATTCATGTACTGAATTTTTTTTACTGCACTGGTAATGATTTGACCCATTGTCTGCTTTTCTTGACTCAGTCTATTGCCCAATCAATGGCAATCAGTAAGTTTTGTGTGGAAGTATTGTGATGACATCCGTGGTGCAGATCACTCAACAATGAGAAATGAGCAGATTTTGGTACAACTAAATTAGTATTGATCTTTTAGAACAACAGTTAATATTTTTATTTAAGATCAATAAAGGCACCTACATGACTACATTGAAATACACTTTAGACCTAAAATGAAATACACGTACTAATGCAGTAGGCCATTAATTTGCTGGAAATTAAAATCTTTGAACATCTGAGATTTGACAGTTTTCCACATTTATCATTTAAGCAACAAGCTGAGTTTAGAATAGTTACTAACAATTATATGTTGTTAATTGCAAGACCATAATAGGGACTGTTAAATACAACATACCATGGCTTTGTATGATAGAAACAAATTGAAATTGACATTATCTTTTGATGCTAATCCTTGTAAATATTTTGTAACTTGAGAATGGTCACTGCCCTGATTTCTGTAGAACATATGCTGATGTCAAGTCTTTATTAGGGAGAGACCATTAAATTTTCTGAAGTGGGGTGGGTAAATGCTTGAAAATAATTGTCTTTCTCTGATATGTTTTATAAAGAAACAAAAGTGTTTAAAAAATGTTTGAATGTAATAAAAAAAAGGACTGTATTTCTTATTCTTCATTCTGTCCTTTATGTTTTGAATGTCAACTATTATTGGTACCATATAACGACTGTTTTGCTGAGGTGCTTTAAAAAGCAACTATATACATACTATCCAGGATATATAGAATAAAATGGATTGATTTTTGTATGACTTGTGTTCCCTTTTCTGTATGAGAAACTTACAAAATTCATCTCACTAGAATGTTTTGCTGAAAGAAACATTCAGAATGATGGTCTTTGAGTACACTGGATATTGGACAAGTTTTGCCATGCAATAACTCTTATATTTTTTTTCAGTTAAATCTGAAGATATTGGTTTAGAAAAAACTATGAGATACTTGGATGAGAAACAAAATCTTTGCATAAAAGATATTTGTCAACCAACTAATGTGGAATCTGCTGTACCAGAAAAATTTGAACCAAAGATTACAGCCTTCAAACTTTCAGATAGAGTTGTCCAGATCCTTAAGCCTCTGCATGAGTCATTCAAAAGTAACATTTTCTTGAATCTGTGGCAAGACATCGGACATGCATCAGAAGCCAAGACCCTTGATGATGTCTGTGAGCAAGTTTGGAAACCAGTCCATGCTAAAGTGAAGAAAATAAAGCATAAGCTTCTTAATGGAAAAATATTGTTTGCTGAGTTGGAGGAGTGTCTTGGGAAAATGTATGGAAACAATGAAGAAAAAATAGTGGAAGAAATGATGTTGATAGATGTGTCAGATGTAACAGCTAGAGAAAGGGTAAAACAGCTGAAGCAGTTTCGACAGTTGGAGGCATGTGTTGATGGGGCAAAGACCATCTTGAATGTCGCAAAAGCTTATGAATTGAGTGGTGATTTTGAAGCAATCAAGACAATTGCATCACAGGTAGATTGGCATGTAGTAGGTTGTATACTTCATATCTGATTAAAGCATACAACTTGATGATGGTGATGATAATAATATAAATAATGAGGAGGAGGAGTCCAAGGAGGTTGACAACAAATATGAGTGCAATAATTGTACTGATCATTATCATCAAAATACTAGATTATGGATTCAATATCATTAAGGGAAGTTTGACATAATGATCATTTTGGCATCTGTGTGCAGTTCCATCCCTCTTTTGATTAAGTTCAGTGTTGAATTTTTTTATTTCCTTGCTAAATTAAGGGCAGGCTAATTGACAAAATATACGTATCTTGTCAGAAATTTGAGAAATCAATCTATTAAATGTTTAGAGGGACATTAATATACTGATAAAGTCTAGAAAAAAATTACAAGTCCATACATTTTTGCTTAAATGAAATAACTTATGAAAGAAACATTAAATCTGTAAGACCCCAAAATGAAAAAAAATAAAAAAAAACAAAAACCACTTGGCCCTCTGTGTAAGAGATTAACCAAAGGATAGGTGCCATCTTTGTCTGGAATTTTTGGAAACACCATATCATTCTTCAGTATTCTTTCAGTAGCTTTACAAATTGAATATAGGCATGCACATGAACACAACAGAAAGTTTTGTATTTGGCAGATGTGTTAGAAAATCAGCTGCAATTCCTTAATATTGTTACACTGCTCTTGCTCTCGTAAGAAATGTTTATTTTACATCCAAAATTACTGCAGTGATATTAGTTAAAACGACCTATTTCCTAGGAAATTCTTCATTATTTTGAATGATGAGAGTTTCCCTCATTTGCAGGTATCTTGAAGTCCAGTTTAGGTAAAACTTAACAAATAATATTAAATACATGACATGCAATGCAAAAATCACTTTTTCAAAAAATCTTTTGATCTGCTCTTTGTAACCATAGATATAGAATGGGTAATGAGTTTAGTGTCTTCTTCATCATGAATGATATTTTGTTGATGTAGATGAAGTAAACCATGCAAAAACAAACTTTAAATTAAGGAGAAGAAGTGATGAACAAACAAACAAAAAGTAGTATCTGACTACATAAAAAGGTCACAAACAGATGGAATATGTTCTTAGTCAATACAAAATTGCAGAGTATATGTATATATATAGATAAAAGTGTACATTTAACATATCATAATGTAAGGAAAATACATTGTTGATTAGGCCATGAAAAGAGAAAAACATCAGTGCAGACATAATGTAAAACAGCAAACCAAGTGACCTTAAGTATTTGTTTCTATCAAGGAATATCATTAGCATAATGGTTACCATGACACACAGTTTGGCAGGTTGATAAGAAAAATATACAGAGACAAAAACATTTAAATTCTCTTACATCTTAGACACCATCTCAGCCAGTCTGTGGCTAATCTGATTGAACTTGATTTCCAGTCAAATTTCCTACACACTGCTAAAGCTGTCAAAATTTTTGGTAAAGTCTACCAGATACCTGTCAATCCTAATGATTGGTTACCCAGGTACTCGATCAAAGGGAAATTGTATTAAATGTGAACCTGAACTGCTTTGCAAAAAAGCATAATCTGAACATCAAATGAGTAATCTATATATTATATGCCATAATTATAGAAAACCATATGAAAAATATACATTTATTTTTGCTACTTTCCTGACATGCAGTTCAAATTATTGTCACAAATTGGCTAAATCCCTGTGGTTTGGTATGAGAATACAGACAAAAAACAAAATGATAAATTATTTAATATACAACACTCACTTTAACTAGTCTGCATGTCTAACTTCTGCTGAATGGTCGTAAAGTCAAGTTCACAAATTCTGAATGCTGTGTTACATCACTGTCAAATTTCTCTATCAAAATTTGTAAAGTGCTATTGATTTGTTCTTTTCCTAATGCAACATGTTCTTCAATTTAACAAAATCCTTCTCCTGTAACATTTTTCAGTCATATAAAATCCATGAGTCACATCGATAATGCCAGTTTTGCTTAATATTTGGCACCATTTTTTCCATATAGACTGGTCTGCTATCTAAGTGTGTGCCATAATATAATGGATCTGTGACACATAGTTTCAAATTCAAGAAACCCATCTGTTTTCTTGGAAATATGTCATGTACAGTTCCTATAAATAGAAAACAAGGAAACTATTAGATGTACATGGCCCAGTGGTTGCACCTGTCAAAAATATAAGATAAGTAGACCGAGGTCAACGATGAACAAATGTGCAGCAGCCAGTAGTCACAGGACACTAGCTTTGAACTGTACTTTTTATTTTGTGTCTCACTTGCTCCTGACGTCATCAGATATAATCTTTGATCTCAACTTGGAAACATGTGTTTCTTTACATGAACTAAATGGGTACCCTACGGCTCATTTAATTACCTTAGCATCTTTAATCCTGGCATGACGGACCTTTAAATTTTTGCAAATAATACTGATCTACCATCAAACATGGAAACCATTGCTAACAATCGAAAACTTTTAAACAACTTCTTCATATAAGCTGATCATTAGAATTTGACTGATTTTGAAAGAAAATACCTGGTATGAAGGCCTTGGAAGTTTTTCCAAGTGATATTGATCTACCGTCAAAGAAAAGCTGCCATTACTAAACATAGATAAACCTTTGTGACTTCTTCTGAAAAATTGCTCAGCAGAATTTGACCAATTCTGAGAGAAATCATCCTAGCATAAGGGATTTTAAAATTATAAAAATACAAATATGGCTGCGGGTGTTAAAAATCAAAAAAGGGTTTAAATGGCTTCTCAAAAATCTTACCACTAGAATGCAGACAAATTTGTCAGAATGAACTGTAGCATAAAGGCATTTCAGGTCAGTACAAATGATGTATAGACATGTGATTAAATATAGCTACCATTACTAAAAATATAACAAAATGTAAATGTCTTCTCACAAAGTTTTGAACAGAATTTGTCCAAATGAGAATGCTTTGTGGCATGAAATGCTGTACAGTTTGTAAAACGGATGTTACTAAAAAAAACCAAAAAACATTTAAACAACTTTATATAAGACTAACCAGTGAACAGAATTTGACCAAATTTGACAGCATCTGTCAAGTATTTTACTTACAGCATCCTGGCAGTGATGTAGGGAAAGGGTTGGTGTGATCCTCAAAGGGTAATGATGAATTGGCTTTGCAATGACACTTTCTTCAGTGATTCATTTTCTTCATTTTCAGACAGTGTTTGAAAGTGTATGCATGGTTAGTTGGTTAAAAAGCAAGAGGGGCCTATTCTCAACTCAGACCATAGCTAAAAACTGTTTTGTGCTACCTAATAACTGAGGTCTGTATGCACTATAAGACTGTGATGGTAATTATTGCTATATGAGAATGCTAAAAAGAATGCCTGGTTCAATTATATACTTGCATTTTATGATTTGTTTTCGCCAATTAATCCAAACTGTTATCATCTTGTATGAATTGACAGACGTTATGATTTTACATTGGGGTTCACAAGATTTATTTCATTTAGAAACTAACAAAGTTTATTTTCAGGAAAATGCTTCAGATAAGATGATGAAAGAATTTGACGAATCTCTGCTTCAAATCTGTGCATTTCTGGAACTAATTTCATCAGAGAGAACCAGCTGCCTGGATCACTTCATAAAGTGTAAGCGTCTTGTACAGTGGCTGAGGGAATCCATGAAAGGTATGTGTGGCGTTCCATCTGTATCATCTTTTATTTTTTCTCCAATGCCTGAAGTCTGTCAATTTTCTACAAAAGCTTTTCTTATAGAAGGCTTGAAGGATACTTATGATACAACCAGCATTTAAGCTTGGAGGCAAATCGGGATTCCTAGGTTGGCACCAGAATTTCCCAATTTAAACAACAGGGTCCCTACACTATCAAGAAATCAGGAAAGATTTGGGAGAAAGAATAGGTTTGTTTCTGACTGGGAAAAACCTCTAAATTTTGCAAATATTGGTCAAAGTTTGGGGAAAAAAGGGAATTTTCAGCTGCCAATTGATTTTTAAAATAATTTTTAAATATGTACAGTAATTGAGTGATAACTCAACAGATCAGGACGTAAATGTATTGGGTTCTTACTGGAATTTTTGGTGGAACTAGAACTTTTTGGTCATGACAATGCATATGGATTACACTTTTTTGCCACATTAGAAACTAAAATTAAATAAAGCAATAAAAGCTTGTTTTTGTCATTTTATTATCATTAAATATTATTATTTAATTCCACACTTATAACTTTGAGAATATTCTTAAAATGGTGGCTGCTGCATAAGAATAGCATCAGAAGACCTTCCTTATTTGTTATTTATAGCAACTGTATATGACCCCATTTCCAAGTAAACAGATGGGTTTCTTCAAAGGTGCACTTTGCCTAACAGATTCATTTATTGTTAAGCTAGTTAGGTATATGTAGTGAACCAGTCTATATTTTTGAAGAAAATGGTGCCAGATGTTAAGTGAAATGCTTTACTCTGCTAGTTGTGGATGTTATATAACGAAAAATGTTAGATGGATCTTTTCAAACTCCAAAACATGTCAGATCAGAAAAAATGACAAATCAACACTGCTTTACAAACTTCTATAGAAGAATATGCAAATAATATAATACAGCACTCTGAGCACCTAACCATGATCATTGCAGAATTCCAGTTTGTGATCATTTAGCGAAAGTTATACATGTAGACTAGTTGAAGTGAGTGCTGAATATAAATAATTTTTGAGTATATTTATGTTTGTATTCTGGCTCTAATCCATATGGATTTTGCGGTTTGTAACAAGAATTTTGATCAGCTGTAGAACCAGGTTAGTTGTAAAAATGTATCTTTTCACACATGCTGTAATTCTGCCATGTAATATATAGATTACACTTCTTATGCCCAAATTATGCTTTTTTGCCACTTATAATAACAATAATTACACTTAAACCTCTTGGGGGCTTGGCAACATCATCATTCAGCTGGGTACTTGTGTATATACAGTACAACTAGGTACATTGTGTATATACAGTACAACTAGGTACATTGTGTATATACAGTACAACTAGGTACATTGTGTATATACAGTACAGTACAAAAGTAGTGAAACGACAAAGTGGAAGGTTTGAGAATTTATACTTTAAGTTGTGATGTATTTGTCAAATTGAACAGGTTATAATGATATTCATTTATATCTCTATTTTCTCAAATTTCTTTTAGAATTCTGTTCCAAATTAGTGATCCTGAATATTGAAAACTTTTCTTAAATAGTTCTTTATTTGGTTGGAATAGAAAGGTGGTGTTGCCTTGTTTTCTAGCATGAAATAGTTCCTTCAGTTTTCACTCCACTTTCTAAAAATATCAGTCTTAGAAAATAGTGCTGATCTTAACATCTAATATGGCTGCACAGTGGCTAATTTGAAAATCTTATCTTTTAAGAGTATCACTGATGGTTTCACCACTTAACATTAAAAAAGAAGAAATGGTTTGAATTCCTGGAAATTCTTTTCAGCCAGTAGAGCAGGGGTCTTAAACACAGCTTGCAGGCTGCATGTGGCCCATGGAGTTATTTCCTGCAGCTGCAGTGACACCCAGACTTTGTAAAATAATTAATAATGCAAATTTTTCCTTCACAACTAGCCAGGTTTATACAGATTTGATTGTTACATTGTTTACTTCTTGCTTCTGACATTTCAACTGGCTACATTTTATATGAGCTGCTTTCATTATATGCATACAAAGCCTGGAAAGAAGATTTGAATCTCAGGTAGCTGCTTTCATTATATGCATATAAAGCCTGGAAGGAAGATTTGAATCTCTCTTGTAGCTGCTCATAATTTATAATATGTCAACCGCTGGGTTCTGATCTTAATCTTCTGGATGTAATGATTCAAGTTAATATATTGGGATGTTTTCACCAGAAATATTCTTTCTTTATACCAAATAACTGGGAAATGCAAAAAACATATTATGCCCCTTTTGACAGATTAAATATAGTCTTGATTGGATCTTATATATCTACAATAACAGCTGGTAAATATCAAAGGGCCCATAAACCAATCCTTATTAAATTAGCACAGAACTTCTTATGTTACATATAGAACCTGTTAATGCTAAAGTTCAATAACAACAAAGAATGGAAACAGTTTTCTCATGGTTCCTAAAGTTCTTCTGTTGATATGTTCACCAGATGAAACAGGTTGTTCACCCTTCATGATACAGTATGCAGAAAATTTTAGTTTACGTAGGGCCCTTAAGGGTATGAAATGTTTATTGAAATTGTAGTTTCCATGCAGGCTTAGAAGCAGAAGGCTTAGGTTATTGACCCCAAAATGACCACTGGTGATGTAATATTATATTTCATTTGCAGTATCTTCATAATTGCAGGTGTGGAGAGACTAAATGTTTTCATTGAATCTTTACATGTCGGCTCACATTTAATGAGGAGAATTAAATTTCAAGGACTAAGTCATTACAGTGCTTCTTATGGGAAGATGCTCTCTCTTTATCTGCATTTTGGGATCTGTATAGCTTAACACAAATACAAATTTGCAACTAAGGGAGATTTCTGCCCATTTTTTCATGAGGTCTTGAGGAACTGAATGCCTTAGAGGACTTGACCACCATCTCTGCTGAGGGGTAAGGGACATAGAGACTGCCATGGCCAACTGTCTGAACCACTGCATGACTATATTTCTATCAACCTGTCTTCATGTTCTTAGTGAAAGTACTGTATTATATGTCTGTCTGTCTTCTCAGTAAGAATGGTTTCTGGTCATTCTTATAGGTGGTTTAAAGGAACTGAAGGTGTTTGTAGATTTGGCCAGCATCTCAGCTGGGGAGGGGGACATGGAGATTGCCAAGGTCAACTGTCTTCATGCTGCCACTACAGGATATGCTCCACTCATATTTGACCTTGATGAGAATTCTGGGTACAAAGAGCTGCTGGACAAGTGCCAAATTCTTTGGAAAGAATTGAAAGCTGATCCAGATTTGCCAAAGAAACTGGTATGTCTCCTGATGGTTAAAAAGCTATGACATATCTGTATGGTCCTGTGAGTAGTATGCATAATGTATTACAATTAATTATTAAACTATTTAATTTTTAAAATTCTGCTGAAGTAAAGTTACAGGTTATCGGCATAGTTGTGTCAAGGTTGTTCAGATTTGTGCCAATAATACAAATAATAATAAATAGATGCATATTTGTTATTTGGGACCTTTAGCTAAAGAGAAGCTAAATTTTGCCTCCTTCTTCATTTATTTTATATAAATTTGCTCAAAAATTTTCTCATCATTGGGCTGGTGGAAAACAAAATGTTTTCCTTGCAAAGTCATAACAAATTCTTGTTTGGCAGAAATTATATGTACAATATAAGACAGTTGGATAACATACAACCTTGATTAATAGTGATGTCATTCATGACATAGTTGTACATCAAATTCATACCATATATTAATGTAAATCATGACACAGTATGAACATGCATCAGATTAATTGATACATATATTAATGTAATACATCAACTTAATTGATACATATATTAATGTAACTCATGACACAGTATGAATATACATCAATGTAATTCATACATATATTAATGTAATACATCAACATAATTCATACATATATTATTGTAACTTATTAAACAGTATGAATATACATCAACTTAATTCATACATATATTAATGTAACTCATGATAGTATGAATATACATCAGCATAATTCATACATATATTAATGTAACTTATTACACAGTATGAATGTACATCAACTTAATTGATACATATATTAATGTAACTCATGACACAGTACGAATATACATCAATGTAATTCATACATATATTAATGTAATACATCAACATTCATAAATATATTAATGTAATACATCAACTTAATTGATACATATATTAATGTAATTCATGACACAGTATGAATATACATCAATGTAATTCATACATATATTAATGTAATACATCAACATAATTCATACATATATTATTGTAACTTATTACACAGTATGAATATACATCAACTTAATTCATACATATATTAATGTAACTCATGACAGTATGAATATGCATCAGCATAATTCATACATATATTAATGTAACTTATTACACAGTATGAATGTACATCAACTTAATTCATTCATATATTAATGTAACTTAATACAGATGGCTTAAACATTCTCATTAAAGACAGTGTTGTATAACAACTTTTGTTCTTCCTCAATATCTTCGATATTACCTATAACTAAAAAAGAATTCAGCTGTTCCACTTTGTTAAATTTACCTATGCAAATTAGCATAATGGGCTCCCACACAGCAGCTTGCAAAGGATTTAACACATTACTCTAGCTATTGCCAGTCAATTTAGTAATGTGTGAAATGGCGGTTGTTTATACCTGATCTGCTTTTTAATTGCCTCTATGACAATTGCACCAAGGATTGTTTTACATGAGCTCTAAGCAGAACTGCATGCCGTTTATACATGATAATAGTTATGGGAATTAGTAATTGTTATTATATAACATTTAAAAACCTGCTGTCATGATTACAATACTGTCTGTGTTAGCCCTATGTTTCTCAATGGATTTGTGTTTTCTACAAAATCTGTATTTATTTGACAAATACATATATTATTTTCAAGTTAATTTCCTTTTTGACCTTGTAGCTTGATACAAATCGTCATCTAGAATGGCTGAAGACTGTTAAACAAGCACATGGGTCAGTAGAAGTTACCTCCCTTGCCCAAGCTGAGTCCATCAATTCAAAGGGAATCTTTTGTGTTGGAGCAATAAATATGGCAAAGAACATGACTGTAGGCTTGGTGAGACATTTATATCTTAATCTATATCCTGATGTCATGCAGTTGAGCTAGTTTTTCATTATTTTGCATGAATCCACAGATTCCACTTTTACTGTAGCTTAGTCAGTAATACACGTACCACTGGATTTGTGCACATGTCCCCAGATATTGATAATGCCATGGATACATGTATAAGTTATCCACAGCAAATGCAGAGACTGTTTGTATGCTGTTACGTATCGGCTCGTTTAAAGTAACATAAAGAAAAGGGCGAAGACAACAAGCTTTGTAAATTTTAACAAAAATAATTTATTTCCCTAGAAAACACGGTGAAAAGTTAAAAATATAAAACAAAACTTACAATTTACGAAGAAGATCCAAAAGTTTCTCCTAAAATTGTGAAAAACACATAAGTCCTGTGAATAAACAGTTCTAAATTGACGTAGTCTGAATCTCAATTCCGTTCCAAGATGGCGGATGATGAGGTCAGACGAAGGTTAACACAAATGTCCAGAATTATCACTGTGAATCACGATTTGTATTGTTCTGTTCCAATTTAGAAATAATTTCAGCAAATGTCTTTGTCCAAACCCAGTTGTGTAGTTCTCCAGGGAAAATAATTATTATTTAAAAGGTAGATGAAGTACAGCTATCACCAATAACAAAACACATGTTGTTCTACAAACGTACGAATGAACAACTCTTTCCAGCACAGGAATACCTTTTCCTTAAGGTATTAGAAACTCTATAAGATGTTATGATGTGACTCTCTAAGATGTTAAAATATGACTCTCGACTATGACTGACTATTTCGCAGGTATGTGAGTATTTAAAGCAAACTAATACGTCACCGCGTGCACACGCATGAAGAAATCATGAAGATTTCGAAATCTAGCCACAATGCAGTATAGAATGTCAACAAGTATTATTAGTAATGACAGTGACCACAACCAATCATTTACATAGCTATTTCCGACTGTTTACTTAATATGACAAAACCGTCGTACAAAAATCGTGCTTACGCGAGTCACATTTATGTTTTAAATAAACATGATGTTTCTAACAAAATATCAGACCTTGCGAACATAATCATCATCATAATAATAATTACATTTAGTGATATAAAAATGAAATAAAAATGAAACAAAGAATTAGAAAGAATTCAAATTTTAACACACATGTAATTTAACTACAGGGTCGTAACAATGCAAAGAAATTTATGAAATGTTTTGCTTTTTTCTGATGAACCAGCTAATAATGAGCAATTGCAGAAATCTTAAAAGCAAATCAATTTTAGCTCACCTTGACAAAGTAGAGGAGAGCCACTATATTACCCCTGGTGTCATCTCATATAAATACATTTATATAGGTACATTCTCACTGCATTGTAACCATTCTTTCTTCCTTGCTCCTAGGCATAATTTAGTGTGATGATAACACATACCTAGTGGAGAAGGGGCTGAGCCAACTTTTGTATATAACGTATACATTATTTGTGCAGTCTTGGTTAAATGTTTGCATGTAGCTCTGTTTTTATTTTTTGAACCATTTATACATGCTGTTATGCCTGGAATAATTAATCTCAGTTATGGTATTCACTTTGATGAGCACTATACCCTCATCATAAAAGCTGGTCACTGACTTACATGTAATGCTTTATTGACTTGTCTTAAATTTTGAGTTTTAAGCTTATTCGCAAACACTGTTCATTCTAGAATCATTAAACCTGATGACTGCATGCATTTTTAATAGTTTCTTACTTTTACAACAAAACAAGTCAGCATGACCTACATTTCACATTTAACTTTCTTTAGGTGAAATTAACACATGACCAGGTAGGTTTTCTGCACCCTGCTTTTTTAAGATGCTATTATACCTAGAATTATGAAACTTGGTGAGGGGATGCATCTTGATGAGTGCAAGAGTTGGTTAAATACACAATATTTACTCTGGTGATAGTTTGACATGATACACAATTGCCAGAGTAAATATTGTGTATTGAATGTTGCCTCACATAACTCACCTCTACAAGCTCTTTGGAGACTTGGGCATCCTTTCTATTAACATTAACAATCATGTAGGAAAAAAATTAATTATGACTAGAGGGTTCTTGACCTATGAAATATTGGTGCATGTCACAGGGGAATACAATGCATAAAACAATGAAACCCCCCATTTTTTTCTATATCAAAGTAGAGGTACTCTAATAAGTTAATGAAAAAAAAAAAAATTATTTTGTGCTTCTCTTCATTTTCAAATAATGTTTCTAAACATCTATTTCAGGGGCTATTGTCATTGTTGATTGGTATCTAGAAGGTAAAAGGAAAAAACACTGAGTAACCTAGGAGTGACAGCCAGTATTAGAAGCATCATTCGTGTATCAGTGATTACCTTGATTAACCACCACAAACTTAGGTCTCACATGAATTGCATGCAATCCACTTATCTAATTCAGTGCTTATTTACGTGTCTAATACTTAGTTAACTTGTTGAGATTATGTATCAAAATATATAATGTAGTGTCATTAATATAGAAACCATAACATATTTATTCCTACTTCCAACTGCACGGGTAAAAAAGAGCACTCTGTGAAGGTTATGATGTATATAGCATGGAGAAATGTAAGTGGTCATGAGCTAAATACAAATATTTAGCCCATATTAAAGAAAACTTTAAGTGTAGGTCACAGTGACCTTCTTTCTTTGTAAGGATGTAGTACTAACAGAAATGCACCTGACTATCAAATTTCATGATTCAAACATAAACAGTAAACAATAAATGAACTTCAAGCGCATAATGTTAACAAAGTCACTGAAGCATGAAATAAAGTTCGTAGACTTCTTTTTACAATAATGGTGTAGTATGTTTCAAACAAGTATTATGATTCAAGGTAGGATAGTGTGTATACAACATGACAAAAAGTCCTGTACACAAAAACATATCCAAAGCCAGTAAAATGCATGATTCCAAATAGGATAATATGGTCAGAGCATGCCAAAATCTGTGTTTAAGTGTTAAACAGAAAACCCCAATGAAAGCCAGTAAAATGTGAAATGGAGGTCATATGAGCCTTCTTTGTTGTACAGGTGTGGTACTAAAAGAGATGAATGATTCTAGCAAGAACGATACTTGATAAATCACCTTTAAACATGAAATTAAACTAAAGTCATTGAAGCATGAAATATGGGTCACAGTAAACTACTTTTGTTATGAAGGTGTACACCTCATTAGAGATGGGTATTGCCAACCATGTTGTATCAAAATATTGTCATAATAGTATCACATACATAAACTGAAAAGTATGTGAGTACTTGTTTGTATGGATATGTTTAAATTCTTATGTGAACCAGGGATGGCGCTGGGTTTAAAAAAGTTGTTGCCAGAAAAATCGCCAACCTCAATATTTTGTTGCCAATTTAAAAAATGTTGCCATTTTCATAATACAGAACTATCCATTTATCTCATCATCCTCGGGACCAAGGTAATATTGTCGACATAAGTGGATGTTTAGATAAGTAAGTGGGGGGGCTGAAAATAAATTGAAATTTCGGATCCAAGTGAAATTTGTAAGAGATGGTCTGTCGTCACTGACTAGGATTTATGCAGAGAATAAAAAAATGGCAATTTTGATTAAATGAAGAGAACTAGTCTGAAATACACTTGTATATTGACAACTTACATTTGTGTAGTAGACTCCACAATGTGTTAAATAATATACATGCATATGAAAAATCTATGAATTCAAACGTTAGAAAATTTGTATATCAGTCAAACCCTGTTAGAAAACACAACTAAAACATATATATAAAAAAACGGTAGTCCTAATTTGATCTTCATCCCATTGTCAACAAACAAATTTCATGAAACAGTTCAGTGCTCTGATATTTATTATCCTAGTAGCATGTGTCTGTATAGTTGTTTATATGTTGTATGTACATGTACTTAAATTGGCCTAGATTTCGGTCAGCCAGAGACAACTGCCATGATGCCGAGGCTACCAAGGGGATGAGGTTATTCATAGGAAAATGAAAATATGAGAACAAATTAAAAAGTTTTAACATGCTTGTGAGATTTCCCACCTTCATTTAACTTGACGGCCAGATATCTATTGTTTCAAAATATTGGAACTTTAATTTGGGTTTTAAATCGCCATTGGTAGCGATTGTAATCATGAACTTTTTGTTGCAAACAGGAAATTTTCACAGCACATTAAATATGTTCCAATCACTATGAAAATTGAAATAATGCTTTTATTTAAGTTTGTTGCTGACGTTCTTTGATCATAGGTCTTTGGCTTGCTTTGATGAAGGTTCATGTGTTATTGAAGGCACTGCTAAAGGTGCTTTTTGAAGGACCAAACATATACAGCGGTCACCCTCTTATACAGCCACCCCTTCTGCACCGGGAAAGTGGCCTTATAAGATGGGTGGTCTTTCCAGAGAGGGACTAAATTTTTTGTGAGAAGTGTATGTAATGTACGTAATAAGAAAGCTACATACTTCAAAGCATTTAATATCTTCGTTTAAAAGTAACATTAATTATTAAAAGGTTCTTCTTGTTATAATAATAGACTTATTTCAACTGAATATACATTAATAGTTCTTATTCTTGGCGTAAGCGTGATATGCGAGCGGGTATTGTTGTCATGCACATTACAAAACCGTTCAAAAAATGTCATTTAAATCTTGGTACATACATAATTCTCTTTCTATTTGCTCCATTTTCCCACTGCGGCTGAATAACCTCCTTATCAGTTATGACGTTGTTTATTCGAGTCTTTTCAACATAAAATTGTTTTATTCGAGTCTTTTCTACATAAAATTGTTTGGCAAGTCCCCCCCTCCCCACCCCACCCAATGTCGACGAGTAGAATAACCGACTTTCTTCTAAAATAATACGTCTCTGTTTACGTGATGACTTGTTAATGTTTGGTAATGATTTATTCAGATGTTGCTAACTGTATGCGATTTAATTGTGCAGACGAAACTTTGTAGAGTGGACGAAATGCCTTCTTTGTAAAGGAAGTGATAAATGTGTTGTCATGTGATTTTTCGGTCTTTGTCTGGTACCCTGTTTTGTTCAAGGTTAATTTCTCTGTGTGTGTGTTAATGCACAAATCTATTTTTAGCCTATGCTGAACCTGTTATGATCTTGACAATTACGTCCGGTTGTAATCATCAAAGAGAAGAACTCGACAGATGTGTGAAGCCCAAAACTCTATGATAACATTGTTGAGCCCATTTCCTGTAAACGTCAGCTTTTATAGACAATGATATAATATTAATCTTAATGTTACATGTACTTTAGTCAACACATCTTTCAATAACGGAAACTTGACATTGGGAGACATGTGTCGATGATAGAGATAATCTGATTACTTACCTTACGTCACGATATGAATTAATTATTGGTTCTGGATACATTTGAAATAAAAAGTGGCCGCTTATGAAGGGAACATTTTACATTTTACATTTTTGTACTAATATGCTGGCCGCTGGTTGTGTTAGAGGGGTGGCCGTTCTTGAGGGGTACTTTTGAACACAAACTCGTCGGTGCGAAGGGATTCTGGCCGTAAGAAGCGTGTGGCTGCTAGTCAGGGGGGCCATTCAAAAGGGGGACTACTGTACCTGTTTGTTATTGGCAACATCAGATAATTGTAAAATGTTGATGGAGGCAGAATTTTTTTTCATTTGCTTAGTATATATACAGAACGATTGATGCTTCAAAGGTAATCAGTTTTCTTTGAAGTTTCAGCAAAACTATTTTTTCTGGTACATTTTTCAAAAAGGAAAAAAATTGCCATTGTCTGATAGATTGTAGTCATTCACATTCCCGCCTTAAGAGATGGTCTAATGTAGCTAGTCAGGTAGCATGACTATTTTTGTTATATTACAGCACCGAGTACTAAGGCCAGACATCAGCATAAGCGGATTATGATATAAGAATACCGTGTTAGGGTGGTTTGTCAATATGAACAAAGGATTTGTTTATGTAACAATAGTTTCCAGTGCAATTTTATATCCAAGTTTGCGGCTTCCTGTCATGGTGCCTTTGAATTTCTCAACTCCAAACCCAAGACTGTATATACAATTTTAAACAGTCAAACATGTTGTCGCCCAAAAGAGCGCCAGATGGTATATTTTGTCGCCAACAAGGAGAAAAATTGCAATTTGCGACATTGGCAAAGCCGATCGCAATCCCTGTGAACAAATGTGAAGTGTTTTCCCTGTCATTCTGAATTCTGTTAAGTGCTCACTAAACCTTGCTGAAGGTCTTTAAAATGATTAAAACATTTTTATTGACATATTTTGCCAAAAGAGACACACACAATGTGTGCCATTGTTTGAGGAGGGTGCCTCTATTTAGGTACATATAAAGTGTACTTTACAGTTCTCAGTTGTTCCAATCAAGACAAAATAGAAATATCCCCCAGGCGCTGGGAACTTTTCACAGCATGTGCTGATGTGTATTAAGAAAAACTGCAAAGGGCCAGATTGGCATAGCACCTGCA
Organism: Megalonaias nervosa; assembly: GCA_016617855.1. NCBI lineage: Eukaryota > Metazoa > Mollusca > Bivalvia > Unionida > Unionidae > Megalonaias > Megalonaias nervosa. Next base: position 69,887 of record JAECUM010005996.1, read on the forward strand.
GGTCATGTTTTTTGTTGTTTTTATTTGGAATTTTCTGTCTTTACATATTGTGTGTGTAAAATTGGATACTTAAATGATGTAAATTGTGCTTTATTGATTTAATTCCTTTACTGGTGATAGATAAGGCTTAGGTGGGCATTTGCTTATATTTCAAGGGGTCTGGGGAGGGGGCATTATTTATACAGAATATTGTATGCACTTTTAGAGGTGGTAGATTGATAACCAATGGGGTAAGCATACAAATGCAAAAAATACTTATGTGCAAGGAAGTACTAAAGTGCTCCTTTTTGATTTTTTGAACTGACAGACACTTGGGGTTGCACATCACGACATTCAAGAATATTGGAATTCATTCAGAACATTCTGTAATTTTGGAGTTTAAGCTTTTGTACTCTTCTACACTATTATGACAGGATACACTCTAAACACCTTGTTGGGTCCCTTAGGGTATGGAAGGTTCAGTAAAATTGGGAAATTAAATGATGCTTACCAAAATGAAGTTTGATGATAATTTCATTGAACTTATAGTATCTTTAGGAATCACCCCCCATTTCTCACCATAATTTGTATTCTGTGACCTCTCTAGAGACTGACCAGTCATGTAATCCATGCCTCATCTCGTGCGATCCCTAAGGGTACCACAGGTTCGATGAAATTATCATCAAACTTTTAACTTGATAAGTATAATTTAATTTTCCATTTTGGTGGAGCAGGAACCCAGAAGAACTCACACAGGAAGCTGCTCACTTTGCCAGTGCAAACAGGATATACGACCCTGAAAAATATTGTTTGTTTCTTTTGTGGATCATGGATGATCTTTCATATATACCCAGACAGTAAACAGCTGAAAAATACAAACTGTTTTTGTGTTGCTTCTTGTGTGAAGTTAAAGATCAAATGTCAGAGTTTTGTATAATCAAATATGTAGACAACAAGATAACATCTTTTTGCAATATCTACTATTCAGCTGTCATGCTGAAATATATTTTGAGTTTTTCTATAAACTTGATTTTATATGTTAATGCAGGGTTATAAGTGTATTTCTCACAGGATCTTCAGAATACCCTGCAGTTGACAGTGCCTGACGATGAAGTGGAGTTCCAAGGTCACAGACAATACACATTTGAACAGCTGCAGGATCTGCAGAGTCGTCTGATGCTGGTGGCTGGGAAGGCAGAGCAGGGGAAAGATGATGTTGACAGATTTATGCTGGTTAGTAAAGAAACTGTTATTAATTAATAGCAAAATGTCTGGAAACAAGCACTGGCTGTATGGTACTTAACTATTGAACAAGATAAAATATGTGAGATATTTCAGTAATTGGGATGTGGCAGAAAGTTTTTCCCAAAAAGTGGAGGATTTTGATCTGTTACCAGTTTGTATATAAGGTAGTGATCACAAACCATGAATGGAGTAATATTTTTGGTTCCTGCTGTAGTGCTATGCTCTAAAAAAAACGTCACCTCAGAAATCTATTTATATCAAATTCAATACTTCTGAGAATTGTTCTCTAAATTTGGAATTGAAGAATTTTGGAGCTTGTTAAAAGTCATGATGGAAAATATAGGTTTGTTTGTTCAGATTCATTAATTATTTTGTTGGGATTCTTATGAAGTATTGGTTATTAGTGGGAAGGGTGCTATGACAGTGAGCATAACTTAGGTATGGCTTGTTTTGTTACAATGTTCTGGTAATATATTTCAAACTCTTTTCTACTTATGCAGGTATTTGACAGTGTGATGAGACTTGCCAATGTTTTCATTAAACTGAACTCGGCAGGATGTGTCCTTTTCAAACATTGGCAGACAAAGTTTCTATGTGATCCCAGTCGTTCTGTGTGTGCATTTATAGAATTTGGTAAGGGAACCAAAACTCTAAAAGGAAGACAGACCATAAAAGAGAATGTCACTACAGTCATACCAAAAATAGCAAGATTCATGGAGAATTGTCTGGATAGGTGGATAGGCCATATCAACCAAACAAGATTGGAATACTTTGAATTAAACTATTTCACAACTGACCAGCTGGTTATTTTACAACAAGAACTGGTGAAAGTTGTACCAGGCCAAAGTCCAGACATCAGGATCTACCCCCTTTTATCAGCTGTGAAGGAGAATTGTACATATGAAGATCTAGTAGATGCCATGAAGAAGGCCTCAAAAGATTTGGAAGTAGTTCAGATGGAGGTGGATGAGGAACATAAGGAGATGGAAGGTCAGGAGGATGGGGAGGTTTCATCAGACGAAACAAATGACAAAAAGGTTGTACAAAACTTTATTGAGAAGATGATTGAGGCAGGATTTTCAGAGAAACTTGCAGGAGCAGCTCTTTTGCATGTGAAACCTGAACAGGTTACGGATGGTAAGTCTTATCAGTCTGTTGAATTAATATCAGAACACAACTCACAGAGAAAAGATAGATATATGTGTGTGAGAGACACAGAGAGGTGGAATACAGTAATCTGATAACATGGTTTCCATGATACAGAAAAACCACAAAAATGTCAGGAGAAAGAATAGGTTTGATCCTGACTGGAAAAAGTCCTTCAGTTTTGCAAATGTTGATCGGAGTCAGGGAAAGCAGGAATTTTCAGTTGCCACTTGATCACAAAAGATTATGCATTTGAGTTGTAACTGAATAGATCAGGAGTCACATTTATTGAATACATTCTATAATGTTTGGAGGTTGCATAACTCTTTAAGTTAGTTGAGATGCAGATTGCTGTATGGATCATTTGGGTGCTTGCCTGAAACATGACCAGTCTAGCATCACAATGGGCCAACACAGCTGCAACATGTGGTTATGGTGAGTGTAACTTAACGAAATGTATTTTGATTAATCTTTGATTATTACTTGGTAGTTTGGATTGGGAGCACAGTGTTAATCATTATTGTCAATAATAACTCCCCAACTTGTTTTTATGATGAAATTGACTCTCAGACTTTGCTAAATACCTAAGGGGTGATTCCAGTAATAAAATTTTGGGGTTCCCATCCCTAAAATTGGGAATTATTTTTATCATAAAACAAGTGCTTGGGAGAATTTTTAACACATATGCTTTGGAATGTAACCTGTAATCACTTGTCACTTGTATTGTTTGTTGTAATTTATTTGTTTCTTGTAACAGATTAAAAAATTACTGTTTTATGGGTTTGGGGTTTGAAAATCAAAATTAGTTGTATAATTTTGTTCTTGTTTTGTAGAGAAGTTGCATTCTTAAATAGCGGCAGTTGTAGAAGTTGCTGTTGCTATCGTGTTCTTGGCCTATGTTACAGCTAAAGTCTTAAAATATGTAACAGAAAGGAAGTGAAACCAGTAATTTCAGTAAAATTCAACAAACAATTACTATGACAAATCCAAAAGTTTATAATGTTCTGAATTAATTTGGATAGTCCTGAATGTGTTGATGTACCAATGGTCTTGAATTTCCTGATGTACCAATAGCATTGAATGTGCTGATGTACCAATAGTCTTGAATGTGTTGGTGTGCCAATAGTCTTTACTGTGTTCATGTACAACAATGATACAATCCAGTATGTTTTGAATGAGTGCTCATTAATTCCATAGTAGTGGTTTACTCAAAAAAATAAATAAGCAATTTGTAATTCAAATGAACAGTTTCAAACAATGATTCCATTCAAATTAAATCTGAACACAACAAAAATGATTTCACAAACTGATCTTTCAACAGGAATGAATACTTTGTTACCAAACCTCTATTTATATACAACTGTCAACTGACCCTTGATGCAACAGAATGTCCTGTAGGTCATTTTTCCATAAAATTGTCATCACGTTTGCTTCTAGAACATTCTAAGCCGGTAAACATGGTTAGGCCTTGAACTCAAATTTAAGAAAATATCTTAAAACCAAGATAAAAATCAGGTAGGTACAAATCTCAACATGACAAAAGTCAAGTACACAATATAAATGAAATATGCATAACAATGAAGAAAGTTTTTCTTTCAATGACAAGTCCTTAATATGAAACAAATTTATCTGTTTATTCATCTAATATAATATAAGTTTAGAGTGCAGTATAATAATTTTGTTTGTTACTTTCAGATGTTGCTGGAATAAAGGTTGCCTGTGATCATATAGCACCATTAGTTCCACATCAAATTAAAGTTTTGTTCAGTTTTAAAGGATGAGAACCTTTGCAGCATATTTACCAAGCTGACAAATGGCAGACAATGTCAACAGAATAGAATACTAGACACTTTTAAAAACTGTATTCCCTTTATAAAGCAAGAAGCTTGAAAAGCAGTGTCATAAAAAAAACATAATTTGGTTTATTAGAAGCACAGCAGTGGAAGGAGTTATTTAGTTTTCATGAACAAGTATACAAACTAAATGACTCTTTCCACTCATCACCTATATCAAAAATATACCCAATTTTTTATTCCTATATTTTAGCTAGCTCTCTCTCCTTGTGTGTGTGTGTGTGTGCAATAAACTTCATTACTGAAGCCACTGGCTTTATCGAGTTTGGAAGAAGGAAATAGAGTAGACATTTCTAATCTCTACTGGCATACTATTCCAGAGCAAAGTTCCAAAGTATTAGAAACTTCTTATGAACCATTCCTTATTTACTTTTGGAATTTTATACTGCTTGGTAGAAATGTATCGCAGGGGTGGGGTGGGGGGTGTTACCAGGCTGCCTATACTGGTTTAGTGATTGTAAATAGACAGCATTGTTATTGGATGTCTTGTGCGTTGACTTGTCTTTTCTCAATTAGAATAATTCTTTAATAGGTCATATTTTTTTACTTATCAGCTATGTTTTCCTTGTTTTCTGCTTGGCCTGATATTAGCCATTAGTCAGAATGCCCTTTCTTGAAGATGTACTAGCTTTGCCATGTTTTTATCATTTGAATAACCCCATACTGTATTACAGTAATCTAAATAGGGTTGTATGTAACTTATAAAATAGGTTCATTAGCCTTTCTTTGAGAAAATGTCTTGTACTGAGAAGCCATAAACTTTAACTAATTTTTACTGATATATTTTATATGTTTTGTCAATAATAGATTAATATCTGCAAAACACCAGGTATTCTGTCATGAAAGATTATTATCTACAAAAACACCAGGTACCGTCTCATAACAGACCCTTTGCAAATTTTTATCCTTCCATATCAGACATTGATCATGACTATTAAGATTTGTTCTTTTTTGCCATGTTGAGATAAGTACTATTTAGTTTTATCTGTATACTACCATGCCATTGCTTTTTTCTCACCCATGCGACAGAGAAATCTAGCGGTTTTGCTAACCTTACTTTTCTTATCTCAGTCTGGTTATCTCAGTCCGGTTGTCTCGGTCTAGTTGTCCACGTGCTAGGGACTACTTTTAAAAAATAAACCTTTGTTGTCTTCTGCTATGCCTGACGTAGTTGTTCTAAAATCAAACAACAATGACAACAACAACAACAACAACAAACAAACAAATATATAACAAAACAACATAGTAATTTAAGGACTCTCCATTTTTGAGAAAACACCATACAAAACATTTCGAGAGAGAGACAGACACATGCACGCACACGATGTTGAGTTTTTGGTATTACGATAGTTCGTTCCACACAGCATAATCAGTTTTATCCTATCTGCAAGTCTGACTCAGTACATTTTCAGGTCAGCGTCATTAAATGTAGCTAAAGCTACCTAACTATTTTTGAATACTTCGTGTGAAACAAATTATATACTATTAGCTACATTTAATGACGCTGACCTGAAAATTGACTGTGCTATAGACAGGATAAAATTCTCAATGCTGTGCGAAATGCACTATGACAGAAAACACTGATCTGTGCACATAGCTTATAGACCTATACACTTCATATTCTTCCAACGCTGTTAACAACTACAGAAAACTTAGTAACAGCCAGAAATGTGTTACGTCAAACATGCTTTATTCTATTTTTGTTAAGCATCTCCATTGCGCCCCAGTTGAATCATAAATATACCTAAAATATTTAATGACAAATAATGCACTTACCAGCCAGAAGGAATCATTTATCCGTCAACACATTAATCCGTAAGCAAATTTCACTGTAACACTTGCCATATTTCCAAGAGAGAAAAATAAATTTTCAACGAATCAGTGAACTTGAAAGTTTAGCACATGGTTATCAGCTGGGGTCCATATTTGGAGGGTCTTTTATACACGGAGGTACTTTTACAATCAATATTAATTACAACACAAGTATGTCACAAACAGTTTCACCTCCTCTAAAGATAGTGATAGTGACACGGATCTCTAATTACCCGCGAATAACCCAAGCACGGACACTCATGCTACATGTATTTACACTACAACAGAGCTGTGGGCCGAGTACAGTTTCATTATGTACAATTTAATTTTCTAAATTGGAACTAATGAAAATGAAACATTTTCTTGTAATAAATATTAAGTATTTATTGTTAATTTCATATAACATCCATATATTAAATGTGATGATACCTAAAAACTATGCAACGTTTAATGTTGTTATTTTGTTTTGACTCACGCATAAAAACTGTGTACTTCGGATGACACGTCACGCCACAGTCCTCATTAACATATTTGTATTAATGCACCGCATGTAAACATTGGCGCGTGAACTATACTGAACAAGTAACGGTATTCTTTCTTACTTTAAAGGATAATATTGGGTGAGAAAAAGAATCTACGTTGGGATTTGGACCAGGACAAGGAAATCCCAGTCGCGGGGTTACATTATATGTCTCCCCACTCGTCAAGCCTCGTGGGGAGACAAATAATGTAACCCCTTGACTGGGATTTCCTTGTCTCGGTCCAAACCCCAACATAGATTCTATATGTACCAGCTGTCCAGTTCATTTAGGGCAGCCTGTAAAGAAATTTCCAATACATGTTTTGTGTTTTGGCTGTCTGATAAATTTTGAGTTCTTACATTTGTGTCTTGGATGATTGATAATGTTGTGTTGTCTGCATAAGATCTGTAGATGAAATTGAGTTCCCCAGTAAAAGTGGTTGGTCATTAATACAGTTATAAATAGTAATGGATGCCATATCTAATTGTTCCAGGAACAGACAAAAATGTCATTTATATAAATATGTTGTTTTCTTATTTAAGTTTGTAGTCTTACTGTCATCACATTGGTGAATTTTCAGTTTGCTCAAATGATTTCTTGATCCACCATGTCAAAAGCTTTCCTGTAATCTACCAATACAGATCCTATTATTCTACCTGGATCAAGTGCTTGGAGCCATTTATTATCTAGGGAGATCAAGTCAGTATCACATGAATGATTCTGTCTAAAGCCAGATTGCTTAGGATGTCATAACAAGTGTTTGGTTATGTGTGACATGAATGAGTCATGAACATGTTTTTCAATCAATTTTGACAAATTTGGTTAATACTGAAATTGGTCAGTGGTTATCTGGATCTTCCTTTGAATTCCATTTTTGAGTACTGAGGCATTACTTTTGCAGTTTTAAAGATTTTGGGGACAGATGAGGGTGGAATGCTTAAATTGATTATGTATATTATGCTTTCTGAAATAGCTGAGGCAGGTGTTTTCATGAGTCATGGACCAATCTAATCAAGTCATGTAGCTTTCATGCTATCAAGTTCAGTGATACATTTTTAAATAAAGTTATTTGTACTGCTGGGATAAAGAAACATACCACCTTAGGGATTTTGCTGTACAGAACATCTTTAATTCGTCAAAGTTGTTGTCTGTTACCGGTTCCTTTAATTTTGTGGTACTGTTGATGACAACATCATTGAAAACTTTGCAACATCAACATCATCAGTGACAGTGGTGTAATTTACCAAAAGTGAGTGTTTTATTGGTCAGTTTTTAGTGTGTTCCCCCAGTGAGTTAATTCAGCTAGAACCTGAGTTGCTCATTTCATTTTAAACATTGACTGGTAAGATATTTAGCCTTTTTAGTCTGCACCCTCAAAACTTAATTTACATCATGAAAAAGTTGGATTATATTCCATGGAATTTTGTTTAGGTCATCAAGAAATTGTTATTCATTAAAATTTTGAACAATCAGTAAGTGATAGTTTTGCATGTATTGTTCCTATTTGTCTTGCTTTTTACCTTTCTTGTTAGAAAAATAGGTTAGTGGTCAGTAAGACCGATATTTGGTACATTACCATTTGCCGCATTGTATGGTAGATTGCTGTAAATGTGATCAGTTAAAGTGCTTGATATTTCAGTTACCTTTTTGGGTTCATTTACATTTGTAGCTACATGCATTCAGATGCATATCAGTTCTAGAGAGTAGTCTCTGCCATTGCTGAAAATTAATTCTAAGCCTAAGGCAGCGAACAGAAACCAGCTTGTTGCATTTGTAAAGTGACATCATCTTGTATCACATGGTTTTCTGATTCTCACAATCTCACAATCCTATATCATTGGTATCTGAACCCCTTAAGCAGTTTCTGTATTATCTTTAAATCTCAATTAATACATTTGGTAAAAGTGTTTGAACAAATCAGAACTGCTAAACAAGAAAACTGGGAGAGATGCTACTTAAGTGACCCTGGTGCGCTGCATGTTTATCTTACAATATATTGCTCATAGCAAAATTAGAAGCAAAATTTTATCATCATTCTAATGTATTTTTCAAGATTTTGGCATCCAGTTATAAGCAAACTTTTGTTAAAAATTAAAATAGAAAGTAGAGCAGTAGTTCAAATTCACTAATTTGTATTTTTGGAAATTTGTATTTTACACTAAGCAGTGTTAATGGATTATCGCTGTGATAACATGAGAAAGCTTTTTTCATACTTACACCCGTGTTTTTGTTGTTAATGGCATTTTAATAAATTATTTGCTATATCATGCCAGTGAAATTGGGGATGAGTGCCTTTGCCAATGATACACAGAGGCAGCTAACCAAAGCTGGCTGGGCAGGTATCAAACCCATGACCATTGAATTACAATTTCATTATGCTATCAATTGAGCTATCATGACTCTCTCCCCTAAAGGTAGAAGATAGAAACAGTACATGTTTAATGACAAAATTGTTCATCTCTGACAGGTTTAATTTGGTGCAATGATCATATACTTGGAAAAGAAGAAGAAGATGCAGAGGTCTGTGGAGGAAACCATCCAGCTGAAGAGGCCATACCTTATGAAGGCTGGAATAGATCAGACCAATCTGTCATGTCCATCACTGCAGCCATCTTGAACAAACTTGAGGTGGCAAAGGGGTATGGAAACTTTGTTTTTACTTGTGTGATTTCTTGAAACATGTTGCAATGAGATTACATGATAATTATCATGTTTTAGAAACAATTGATATGTATACAACTTCAAATAGTGTCATTAATTTGTGAAATAGGAGTGGATTTTAAGGAAAAAGAACCTAGTAGCATCGCTTCAGTTTAGTAGCAAAGAGAAGGAATTGAAATATGAAAGCATTACCTTTATGACATCTTGTTATATTCTCCTTGGTTATTTTCACTTCCTGGACTTCAAAGTTTAATAATGTAAACAAAAGAACTGATACCTTTCTTCACTTTTTATATATTTTACAATTCATTCATTGCACTTTCAGAAGCTGGTATTGTCTAGTCTGGCAAATTCATTTTCCCTATTTTAATAACTGCTAAAGACAGTGTACTTTAAACTAATTCAGGCTGTTTTTTTTGAGCACAAGGGAACAGTCATTTTTGTTAGCTGTGTGCTTAGATCATGTACATTTTCCCCAAGTAAAATATCCAAAGAAATTTCAGCTACGGTACATGAAAGTAACATAAAGGTATGCCAATATTCTCTCCATTGTGCATGTTGCAAATGCAAACAACTTCACCTTACACCTGTCACTCTGTCAGAGTACAGTGGGACCCCGCTATAACACGGTAGTTGGGAGCCATAGAACCCGACCGTGTAATGAACCGAACCGTGTTATAAGCAACCATGTACAGTACCACCAAATCTGCAGGGTTAGCGTGGTGGGTGGGGGTGGTAATGAAAACGGGTGCAGAAACGTGTGCTTCATTGGCATAATTACCATTTTAAATCAGTGTATATTAAATGAGAAAACACCTGCAGTGATAACAGAGATTGCATATATAATATATTTCTTTATTCAGAGAACCACGCATTGGTACATACACGTGTATAGTTTATATATACATATCTAATCAATAGCATGAATAGAGTATCAACACCGTGTACTCACCCGTGAGTCGAATCACATATATTGAATCCACAATACAAGTATTTCCATCGAAAATATCCGCACACAGATTTAAAATATTCAATAATTTTGTCACAGATCATAATGTGACTGAATTCAATGGAAAAATAAATAGGAAATATTATGTACCAAATGATGGAACAGTACGTCCGAAGGTTAAAAAACGGTCTGTATAAATTTCATACTACTAAATTTTCTCATCCGTGAATTGTAATATTTTATTATTGTTTGAAAAACTCAGTGATTTTCAGCTGCTTTCTGCTACTGTCACGTTTGCTCTTCGCAAAGTCAATCATATTTCTTAACTGAAGAATTCGAACATAGCCAGTATCTTGCGTCTCCATCCATCTCAAAGCACACTCTAAATTTTTGACTGCTTCTGTTGCTGACGGTGGATTATCCTCAGGTGTGGTGTCCTCAGTGTCATCAGAAGCATCACCATTGTCATCACCATTGGTGTTATTGAACATAATATTTTGAACAATTTCTGCATCCGAAACGTGATCTGCAACTGGGCAGTCATTATCAAAATTGAGCCATTCATTAACACAGTCGCATGACTGCATCAGCTTCCCAAATTCTCTCTCAGCCCCGAACACATCATTCTCAGAAAATCCATCAAATAAACTATCATCATCATCACCACTGTTATCCTGAGTAATAGTAAATGTTGCCCCAAGTCCTTTTTCCCAGCATTTCTCAATGCATCTGGGCGTAATGGCATCCCAAGATTTGCCACCGAGGTACAGTACTTCTTTCAGATTTAAACTTTGTAGTGACGCCTGGACGGAGGTTTCATCACAAACAATCTTTTTCACAAGTTCTCTTCTATAATTCACTTTAAAAACTGATATTAGGAAGTGGACAACATTATTCACTGGTCAACTGATTGCATAAAACAACACCGCCAAGCCACGCGCACATGTTGGCGGCTTTTGTTTCTTTGATGTTTTATAAATCGTTGCCCTATAATTTGAACAAGTTTAGCTCGGCAGTTGACTTTGATGATGAGCAATGTACTTAAATTAATTGATCTATAAATTCAGGTGAGAATCTTTTATCAACCGCCGCATTGTTTGTTGCTTAGTTGTGTAGTCAGTTTAGAGAACATATGTCGGATATTGTTTGAGCAACAACTGTATATGGAATTCATTGAAGACAAACACAAAGTAGACTTGATGGCTTCATTGCATATGGATCAGTAATAATAAGATTAACACTTATGAGCTGTCATTTTTCAACAATAAACAAAGATCAAAGTTCTCAAAAGGCCCAGCCATTGGTTCAGAAACTCATATTTCCGATGTTTATTTTGGCACAAAACTGTAAGAAGTTCGTTAAATTACAAATTTTAGCAGCTACACCACGATTGTTTTGTATTCGAATCCATACGCGATTACCTCCCCAAAGAAGAAATGTTTTCCGTGTACGAGAATAATACATGTCTATGATATTTCAGGAGCCATGCCACAATTGTCTTATATTCGAATTTATATGCAATCTCTTCTCCAAAATGATAATAAAACTTTTTACATATTTTATTTTTCGTTCTTATAATAATTTTTTTTTTTTTTACAAGGTAATAAGGTAAATGAAATTTCGGGAGCCTTGCCACAACCGTGTTATATCCAAATTCGTGTTATAACGGAGGGTGCTATAGTGGGGTCCCACTGTATATTATCAGTTGTTGAGTGCCCCCTTAGAGGGAGCAGCACAATTTTATGGCGTTATGACCCATGTTTGAGGTAGAACTTTGCCCTTTAATTGCATCTTATTGGTGGATTCATCTGTGACATATTGACCAATATCTTTTTCCTTGATATGATTCATTAATACTTAGTTTCTGTGAAATAAATGTATACTCATATATACATGTATTTATTAAAAATATTGCACAAGTACTGGTAATTTGTAGTAGTTCACTGACTACCCTTTCCCACATTCAGGCACATTTTGATGCACCTACCTTATTTCAGTATGAGCATGTTTTGATGCCTTGACTGCATTTCAATGTAAACTCCTTTGGACCTCCCTCTCACATCTCTATACACATCCATGTACCTTGGTAAAATTGGCTTTCATGAAATTTCTATTACATCATAACATGTGCTAGCATATTAAAAGAACCCTACATAGTTAATCAGAGGATATTAGAAATTCCTCTGCCCCACCGATCCTTTAAATAGCTGAATTATCAATGCAGGTAACAGTCATGGAATCCAGACAATTAGATCAACATTATAATAATAAATTTATCTAAAGACCATGTCGGTAATTATTAAAACTGTCTTGTAAACAATAAAAAGAACATAACCAAACAGCAGTGACACGTAACTTGATCACCGATTTGAAAATCCAACATTGAGTGGAATCTGTAACCTGGGACTTGATGCTTCATGTACAAATAAACAAGAAAATTGCTAATTATAATTTCATACTTTAAAAAGAGATAATTTTCATGAAATGTTCAATTTGAAAGCTTTAATTATGCAGTTTTTTTCCAGGCAGTGGTATTAGGATACTGTCAGTTTGTGGCATGCTGTTATATTCATTATACATTCTACAGTGTAGCAAGAGACATCACTATACTGAGCAGTAGTTCATTGGTGTAAAGCTCATATGCAATGGTTAAGGGTAAATTCAACTTGTAGTGGATCCAACAATGGGTCCAGTAAAAAAAAATTCAATGATAGCCAAGGCAGCAAAGCAATTCTTGAAAAATGACAGTGAAGAATTTAATTAAGAGTTATTTAATATGATTAAGAGATTTTTCCTCCCTGCTTATGGCAGATTGTTAATTACAAAAACATAAATATTTTTTTTTTTGCACAGAGATATGGACGTAGATCCATTAATCACAGACTTAGAAGTACTATGGGAAAAGTTTCTGACCTCCGTATCTTCCAGTGTGACTGACTATCTCAGTGTTGAACACCTTGGACTCATTCTGAGAAGACTTGCTGAAAATGCATACTGTAAGCATTCATATTTCTGCCTCATTATATGCACATCTAAGGCATCTGTCCATCTATTTGTCCATTAATTCATATGTTTACATTGTATGTCAGAGCCGTAACAGAGCAGGAATGTGATCAAAGTACACTAGAATTTCATCCATGTTAATGATCATATTGTCAGCAAAATCATCTGCTTCTCTTCTGGCCTTGACAAATTCATCAAATGATTTTATTTTCTCCAAATATTCTGGGCGATGCTCGGTCATTGATGTCTGTGCAAGAAGCACTATATTGTGTCACTTTAAAAATTGTTCCATTGTTTCAATTTATTTTAAAAATTCCTGTGAATACCGGTGAAAAGGAAGCAAAGTTAGCTTCAGTATTTCGGCCGTCTTTGTATATTAAAAAAAAACAAAAAACGGCACACTTAAAAGAATTGAAAGTCAGTTCTAAGGTCAGCTTGCTTTGCAATAAAATAACCTTCGTATTGATATCCTTTTCAAAAAAACAAAAAAAAAACGGCTTTGAAGTATCCAAAATCAGCTTCCGGTGCTGGCTTGCTTTCTAAGAAAAATAACCCTTGTCTTTGTGTCCTGTCAGTAAGTTCAACAAATGAGTTTACTGCTCGCTGCTAGTTGTGTTTATTCACCACCCAGGCTTCTATGTCCTTGGTATCTATAATTATAATTAATACAAAGGGGCATTGATGTTTGCAGGTACATAGAGTATACAGCAATAACTTTATTGAATGATACTTTTGTAACCCATGTTAGCAAAAATATTGTCCCTTGCACTCAATTGAATGTTTTCAAATAATGATTTTTGTTTGTGAGATACTGTCATATAGTTGACCTGGATATAATTCAATCTTGGTTGTTTTGCACCTAACATTGTCATGCATGAATGACAGTTGTCTTCAAGATATCAGTTGATTTTTTTTCCCCTCTTGTTTGCGAAATCATCTGCTTCTCTTCTGGTCTTCACGAATTCATCACATGATTTTATTTTCTCCAAATATTCTGGGCGACACTGGGTTATCGATGTCCATGCAAGAAGCACTATATTGTGTCACTTTAAAATTTGTTCCATTGTTTCAATTTATTTTCAAGATTCCCGTGAATACCAGTGAAAAGGAACCAAAGTTAGCTTCCATATCTCGGCTGTCTCTGAATATTCAAAAAAAAAAAAATCAGCACACTTAAAAGAATCCAAAGTCAGCTTCCAATGTCGGCTTGCTTTGCAATAAAATAACCTTTGTATTAATATCCTTTAAAAAAAAAGAAGAAAAAAAAAGAAAGAAAAAAACCAGCTTCAAAGTATCCAGAGTTGGCTTTCGAGGTCAGCTTGCTTTGTAATAACAACAACCTTTGTCTTTGATGTCCTGTCGGTAAGTTCAAAGAATGAGTTTACTGCTTGCTGCCAGTTGTATTTATTCACCACCCGGACTTCTATGGTCTTGGTATCTGTAGTTATAATTAATACAAAGGGGCATTGATGTTTGCAGGTACATAGTATATACAGCAATAACTTGAATGAATGATACATTTGTAACCCTTGCTAGTGAAAATATTGTCACTTGCACTCAAGTGACTCAAATACTGATTTTTGTTTGCGAGATACTATCATATAGCTGACCTGGATATATTTCAATCTTGGTTATTTTGCACCTAACACCATGTCACGCATGAATGGAAGTTGTCTTCAAGATATCGGTTGATTATTTCCCTGTTGTTTGTGAAATCATCTGCTTCTCTTCTGGCCTTCACAAATTCATCAAATGATTTTATTTTCTCCAAATATTCTGGGTGACACTGGGTCATTGATGTCCATGCAAGAAGCACAATATTGTGTCACTTTAAAATTTGTTCTATTGTTTCAATTTATTTCCAAAATTCCAATGAATACCAGTGAAAAGTAACCAAAGTTAGCTTCCATATCTCAACCGTTTTTGTATATTAAAAAAAAAAGAAAAAATCAGCACACTTAAAAGAATCCAAAGTCGGTTCCAAGTTTGGCTTGCTTTGCAATAAAATAATCTTTGTATTGATATCCTTTAAAAAAAAAATGGCTTCGAAGTATCCAAAATCAGCTTCTGAGGTCGATTTGCTTTGTAATAAAAATAACCTGTCTTTGACATCCTGTCAGTAAGTTCAAAGAATGAGTTTACAGCTCGCTGTCAGTTGTGTTTATTCACCACCCGAGCTTTTATGTGCTTGGCATCTGTAGTTATAATTAATACAAAGGGGCATTGATGTTTGCGGGTAAATAGTGTACACAGCAATAACTTGCTTTAATGATACTTTTGTAACCCGTGCTAGCAAAAAGATTGTCACTTGCACTCAAGTGAATGTGTTTTCAAATAATGATTTTTATTTGCTAGATACCGTCGTACAGTTGATCTGGATATAATTCAATCTTGGTTATTTTGTGCCTAATACCATTTCATTACGTGAATGACAGTTGTCTTAAAGATATTGGTTGATTATTTCCCTCTTGTTTTTGATTTTGTTGGATCCAGTTTTCAGTCGGATAACATATTCGAACCTTTGAGCACAACCAAACACGATTTGTTTCTCAGTGTTCATGTCAATTAACAATGTGTCGTGTGTTATCGGACAGAAGCAATACATGCTACATTATGGAAGCCTATGCTACATATACAGATTTCATGGATATATTTTATTTTGTAATGTGCATGTTGAAAAAAAGGAATAAATGATAACAATACAAGGTTAGTTTCTTTCTTTTTATTATCAAATAAGCATTTTGTTTATTTTGTTGCAATGTGCAGTTGGGGGGAGCACAAATGCAATACAGATTTATTTCATTTCTTAAGTCTTGGGACATATGACCTAGGTGAAAAAAGTTTCACAATAAGTTCAGGGACAGGGAAAAAAAATATTTTATTGTGTCCCAATATATACAGTAAATACAGTAGTCCCATATTCTTATATTTTTTATGATTTCGCCCAGTTATCATTGTGAAACAATAGTCCACCATTTTGGATAGTACACTGATTATCATTTGTTGTATGATGTTTGATTGGTTTTCAATAAAATAGATCTTGCCCATTTCTCTGTTCTTTTTTTGTCAATGTTTAATACCTGTATAATGATTAACTTGTCAGTTTCAATCTAGGAGTTTCTTAAACAGCCTAATGTTGATAGTTTGTTTATTTAGATTTAAATTGAACAACAGATCTTATATGAAAGTTCAGGTCCTTTATTTATACTTATTTACACTTGCATGAAACCTGTAAAATATATCTAAGCTAAAATTTACCCAGACATTGGATCACACATCATTGCTTTAGCCACCGCAGATTACCTTTGAAAATGCCATGTTCAGTCGTTGAAGCATTGATCACTGCATGGTCACAAATAATTATCAAATACTGTGATTTAAAATGAGAAATAAAACAAAGAAGGAAGTTTATTTTCCAAAGAAAAGTAAATAAATTAGTTAATGCATTGTAATTATGTTTAACACAAGAAGTTTAAGCAGCCACTAGCATGTTAAATGAATCCTACACAGTTATGAGAAAACATTGGAAATATCCTCTCCCCCAACCCCTAATTCAAATGGCTGAATTATCAGTGCAGGTAACAATCATGGAATCCAGACTACCATATCAACTTTTTAATAATAAATTTATATAAAGACCATGTCAGAAATCATTAAAATGTGTCTTGTACCTTGAAAACACCATACTAAGTTAATGAAGAATTGCTGACTGTAAATTCACAAGGAAGTGTCTAATACTGTGATTTAAGATGAGGAAAAACAAAAAACAAAGTTTATTTTCCAATTTTGCACAGGATGAAATAATTAATGACTGAGTATATAAAAATGTTGCCAGTCTTTCAAGTTTTTTTCCCAGTTGAGTCACAGAACAAAAACTACATACCAGTGAATGAATTTATTAACATAAGCAATCAAAGAAGTGGACTGTTAGGTTTTCAAGTATTATTTCTTTCTTAAGGCTATTAAACAATGTTATTACAATGCGACAGATTTAATATTTCACATGACTGAATGTGATGCATAGCAATCAACTTAATGCCATGATCTTCTTGTCAGGTTGACCTGCAAAGATAATTGGGGCATTTATTCTGGTGTTAAAGGCACACATTCTTGTGAACAAAATGGGATATAGATATAAGAATTTTGTGTTATACATGCCAAAGCACTGTTGTTGAAATAGAAGAAAAAGAAGAAACCAGTAGGATTTCATATTTTTATGTTAGTCTGCTAGTTCTTGATTTTGTGTAGATGTTGTTGTGTGAGTGTTTGCCTGTGACAAAGGACTAAAATGTTCTGAAAGTGATAAGGGCTAGTTTACTTTAGTTTTGCACTGTGTTGTCAGTTTCATATATATATATATATATATATATATATATATATATATCAGGTACCTAAATCAGGATTAAAATGAAATTTTTCCTATAGTGGATAGAATTATTTTAGGATTTGAAAAATGTGCTGATTCTTACCCAAGAAATTGTAAATTTAAAAATAATTGAGTAAATGCTTTCATACTTGATTTTTTTATGATATTGTAGAATATGTTAGTGTAGATACAGATTGAAAATTACAGTTTCATAAAATGGAATGCAGAGTAGAGTCTGTAAATTTCAGTTTGGCAATCAGAAAGCATAAAATATTATGTTATTTATCTTCCTCTGGAATGGAACAGGTATATATATATATATATATATATATATATATATACATGGTCCAAACAAAACGTGCCAAACAGAGAAAGTAATTTATCTCATCACATGTAAGAGCTGTAGCCTTAGGTATTTCAGAGAAACTGAAAAGTACACAAAAAGATCAACCTTCATAGATCTAATTGGATGACAAAGAAGCTGTACAGAAGTCCAGTCGCAGAACACTTCTCCTTCCCCCCATCCAGACTTTCAGTGATGTAACACTTATTGCAGTTGCTCATAACCCCAACTGGAACCAGGATAGAAAAGGAATCATACTGGATATGCAGCCTTAGAACATTGAAATCAAGGGGTTTAAACAAAGTAGACTAAAAAAAACAGCCATGCACAAATACAATCATCATTCTCTAAATTTGCTTATTAGTCACCCAGTAGCCTATAATTACTGCTGTAACACTGAAATATCTGGGATATAATTTGCGCGCACATAAAGTTACACAACAGATGGCAGAATGGCTCATTGATTTCTAGGTCGGTATAAAATATTTTTCAGCATCCGCATCAAGTTGAAGTATTTTATTCCTGTTGAAATAGCCATGTAAAGTTTTTGAACCTCAACGGTTTTTCTGTTTTTTGGATTGTCTTGTCTCTGTTTTGTATTTGCCTTTGAAAAAGACTCATTTAGAGTGAAAAGCACTCAGACTTGTTAGATACTACTTTTGCAATGTTCATTGTCAGTTTATTGCGTGCATAACATATATATATATATATACTTATATATATATATATATATATATATATATATATATATATATATATATATGTATATATATATATATATACACTTAATAAATAGCTCAATATGTATGTAGACATATACAAAGCATTTTTATTTGCTTTAAGAGAATAATGTGGTTTGTATATTAAATATCATGCATAGACTCGGATGCAGACTGATTAGAAGAGGTTGCAAAGATTTTACCCTGATTAACCTTATCATCTGAAATAATGACAACAGGTTTTAGTTTCTGTTAATGAACAAGTATACCAAACAGAATGCCCTACAGTAAACATTAACTTATTAGTGTGTATGATGTAAGATATAAAAAAAATTGTTTAGAGAACATTGTATTTTTGAGTTTATATTAAAAACAATTTTATTGTACATGCATGAATAAACAACATTTCACTTTTCATACTTGACAGAGTACCAAAAACACATACAGAAAACCAATGAGTGCAAATATTTCTGAGGTAAAATTTGCTAACCACAGTGTATATTTTTTCAAACATTTCAGCACACAGTAAAATTAACCGACCTTTCCCACCAAGTTTTGTGCCAGGGACGCCCAATCTGATTATTTGCCCTAAAGGTAAGTAATTTTAGAGGAGTTTGATTATATACAGTTTTGTTTGTATGTCTTAATGATAAAAGCTAATGCCATTACACATCTGTGTTTGGAGATCAATATTTGTATAGTTCTTGCTCTCTTAGGTATTCTTGTGTACCTTAGTTCATGGGATTTATGTATGTCATAAACCAGTAACTTCATGCTGTGAAGTGTCTAGTATTCCTGTGTACCTTAGTTCATGGGATTTATGTATGTCATAAACCAGTAACTTCATGCTGTGAAGTGTCTAGTATTCCTGTGTACCTTAGTTCATGGGATTTATGTATGTCATAAACCAGTAACTTCATGCTGTGAAGTGTCTAGTATTCCTGTGTACCTTAGTTCATGGGATTTATGTATGTCATAAACCAGTAACTTCATGCTGTGAAGTGTCTAGTATTCCTGTGTACCTTAGTTCATGGGATTTATGTATGTCATAAACCAGTAACTTCATGCTGTGAAGTGTCTAGTATTCCTGTGTACCTTAGTTCATGGGATTTATGTATGTCATAAACCAGTAACTTCATGCTGTGAAGTGTCTAGTATTCCTGTGTACCTTAGTTCATGGGATTTATGTATGTCATAAACCAGTAACTTCATGCTGTGAAGTGTCTAGTATTCCTGTGTACCTTAGTT
>JAECUM010006000.1:0-58539 GCA_016617855.1 Megalonaias nervosa
TTTTTTTTATATTTGGGCTGAACACTTATTTGTGTGACAATTGTGTCAAAAGAGGCAGGGTTACAAGATGAATTGTTATTTTCTTTTTGTAATAATTGGAGCTTTATGAAGGATCTGTATCTTCTATTTCCATTCGACATGTATCATCAGGTTTGTCACCTAGCAGCTGGAATTGTTGAAAAGTAAGGGTTAAAGGTCACAGGTTGTTAGACCAGTCTAGTCTAGGGGTGCTGCAACATCATTGTAGATAACATGATAAATTTATTGGGGTGCTTTCTTCACCTTCTGCAGTACTCTAACTAAAAAGTGTAAGTATAATCTAAACCCATCATTCCCGTCCAGAATAATTTCCTAAAGTCTCATGTGCAGCAGATGAGGAGACACAAGACAATTATGAAACTCTGCTTATATACATTACATGAGTCATCGTTCAGTTGTAAGTTATGGTTCTGTTGTAAGAAAGCAGATTTATATAAATATACTAACATCAGCAAATATGTTAGATCTTGCCCTAGAATCTCATGAGATTTTATATGACTAAATTTTGGTTCATATAAACTCAGGTTTTTTTGCCTTGCTTGCTAAAGTAGCAAATAGCAAGTTGACTATTACTATTTATGGCAGTGACAACATTAATATTCGTTGGATGTGGCGTGCAAAGGTCTTGAAAATTAGATAATGTTTATGGGGTACTCTTCTTGCTCTGCAATTTCTGCATTCTTTCCAGGTCAGCTGTTCAGTCGGAGCTGTATTCCAGGTGTACTTGAAAAGGAGTACAATCATAATGGCAAGCCAATTAATCTTTGTGAAGGGTGTGCAGCAGGTGGATATCGCAAGTGCCAGCGTAACAGTGATGAGCCATACTATGGACCCAAGGGGGCATTTAGGTGCCTTGTTGAAAGTAAGTTGGCCTTGTAAAGAAGGCAAAATTGGATATGTTTTGAGCTGGAAAATTATAGGTACATTTCCAGGACTTAAAAATCTTAAGTAGAAATTTATGATTAGTTAAAATCTGTGAACAAGGAACAGTGAAACAGCTGTTAATTAATGAAAGTGAGTTGGTTTAAACACATTGTGCATTGTTTTAGCAGCACAAATAAAGACATGTAGCAATCAGCTAGTAACGGCTCGAACACACATTGCTTCCCTTTGTCAAAAATAAATTGCAGAATGTATTAAGTTGATGCTGATATTTATTTCATTGTTCTTCACTAAGTTAAAAATATTTCATAAATCATTGGCAGTAATGTGACTGCATGAAATCAGAATTCGGAATTTTGAGTTTGAGTCTGAGAATTGGCCAAGTTTGACATGGCTATACTGTTACGCTTCTCTTCGTACTTTAGACATTTCTGTAATCAACAGTGGAATCTCTTTGCAGAGGCAGGAGATGTTGCTTTTGTTCGACATCTTACAGTCAGAGATAACACGGATGGTCGTAACCAGGCTATATGGGCCAGAAATAGGCGTTCTGATGACTATGAGATAATGTGTAAAGATGGCAGAAGAACCGCAATAGACAACTGGGAAAGATGTTTTGTTGGCACTGTCCCATCGAATGCTATTGTTACAGCTGGTGAGAATCTGTTGCATGGATTTATTGACCAATTAGAAAAAATACACATCAATCCGTAATGTTATGAAGTTAACGGCAACCAAATAGTCATTTTAGAAGCAATTCTTGCAGTCCTTTAGTTTTCTACTCATATCTTAACTTTCTCCCGATATGTTGCTTTTAGATTCTAAAGATATGGTTTAGGAAGAGTTAGTTCCCATTCTCAAATAGTGACACATCACTATAGAAGGCCAGGGCGGTTTTACCTCAGATGCACTTGCATCAATTCAGTACCACAGAGTTTTAATGTTTAATATCTCTTATTAAGCACTTCATGTAGAAAATGAATGTGACATACCAACTTGTACACTTAAGGTTTGTCATACTGGAATGTCTGTACAGGTATACTGTGGAAGCTTTGATAACATTCATACAGGGTGATTCATGCAGCACTAAGAGTTAGAAGTTCCAGATGCCATATTTATATTGATTGGTTGATTTATTGATTGATCATTTGATTGATTGCCAGGTTTCAAGACTCAGGCTGAGAGAGACATCTATTGGAACTTATTTTCCAATGCCCAGCAGTTCTTTTCCTCAGATATGTAAGTAGAAATTATGTTAGACAATTATTATAAGAGAAAATAAAAATGGACATATATAACAGACCATAGATTATTCAGAGTTCTTTTCATATTAACTATCTCAGTCCTTGGGAAGGGGCATATTATGAGTAACACATTTAAAATATATGGTGCTTGGGGGAGGAGGTCCTGAAATTTATTTTAGCTTATCATTAGATGCTTTGTTAGTGTTTCAGCCAAGATGTACCCTTTCAGAATTTTGTACATAATAGACACAAAAGTCCCACAAAAAAAAAGAGTTAATACACCAAATGCAACACCCAAAAATGAACAAGGCACATTATTTTTGCCTTGAATCTGATGCAGATCGTGAATTGTCTGAATTATTCAATTATTGCTTTATACAAATTTTAAAAATCCATCAAGATATCTTAATATGATTGCTGGTTACTATTTTAGGACCATTTGTTTTCCCCATTCTTATAATCTCATATATGGCAAAATTCAGGATCATCCTGAAATAATTCTGTATATCCGATAATATTTATTAGTTGAGAATAAGCCTAGCATGATACCTAATTGTAATAATCAATGAATATTGGAAACAAATTAAACCAACATAATTTCCATTCCCTTTTTTAGTAACATGACATTGATGAAGTGCTGTTTATTATTTGTAAAGGTGGCAGAGTTTTGCCAAGAGGTTGATATGGAATGATGGATAACTGATTTCTTCACCCATTTCTTGTGTTCAGATCATAAAAGTGATACACATGACTGCAGATACAGTGATACAAAGTGATACAAATGACTGCAGATAAAATGATACAAAGTGATACAAATGACTGCAGATACAATGTTTCTTTTGAGCAAGCTGATAAAACCTACAAAAGTTGAGGTAAAAGTCAAACAGAAAGTGAAACTTCAACCGGGAATTGGATTTCAAAATATCAAAACCAAAGATAAAGAAAACATCATCACACCCTGAAGAATCTTAAAAGCTGACATTTACCAAAGACTGGATGATTATAATCTTAGAAAGGCATACAGTTGTAGATTCTCCTTTTCCCATGCTATCAGAGTATTGTTGGAGGCAATAAAGTGGAGAATCGGACAGTAAATAAAGTTACTTAGTTTTTTAAACCAGTAACATGTAAAATAGACAATGTAAATGATATCTCATTTTATTATAAGGTTGGTCCATCATGATGGTACCATTGGCCCAAAGTTTTACTCCAACTTTGATGAAACACTGCTAATTTGAATTTCTCTGTTGGTGAAATAGCAATCAAAAATATTTTCATTATTAAAGAGTATTATTTGCATTTGATATTAATAATTCAATGCACAGTTACTTGTGAAGTTATGGATATTTTGTATTACTACAGTGTTGCCTCCCTTTAAAACTCCTTGGTATACCATGTTCCTCATATAAATGTGTCCTTGTGGATCCCATTCAGTTAATTTCCATGCATCCTTGCTTATTAGTTGATATTTTGGGTTGGTTAGGACCATCATTAAAAGGTGATCAGATTATTCAGATGGTGAAAAATTTCTAGGATAAAGTATTTCACAATTGAAAACGTTGGTACTTGTTTCTCTTTTTAACCAGTTGTCATAATTTACAACTTGGCACATACAAAAATGGATTGACCTTGCCACATTTGTGTTAACTAATATAAGGTGCAGCTTAGTTAATTGACTTGAACTGGTGATGTATTCCAACTCGGGTAGTAGTAATACACTCTCAGGTGTAGATTACACTCAACTCCACAGACACAAGAGGGATCTACGCATGCCAATTAAGAACATGTAGCAGATGGCATCTTAATGAGTCATGAATTTATTCAAGCATAACGAAACTACAACACAGTGTAGATTGGATCTGACTCATTAAAATTATGTTCACTTATGTAATAGTAGTACTTTCAGCTTGTACTAAAACTCTGACTTGAGGTGTGTGTGTGTGTATTGTGATGAGCATTGTCACAAGACTTGATGTTAATGTATATATTGTGGAGAGGACAGTCATGAGACTTGGTGTGTGTATTGTGGAGAGGACAGTCATGAGACTTGGTGTGTGTTTTGTGGAGAGTACTATTCTATAATTCTTATTAATCATTGACTTCACTGTATATTTTGAAAAACACCTTGATGGAGCAGATGTGACCCAGCATTCTGCAGTATTTTTTGTGCTGTGTTTTAATGCTTCAAATGCTTCTAAATTCTATGATTTGTTAAAGAGGAAGAAAGCAATTTTGTATACATATACTTTGAACTTTGGATTGTTAATTCAACTCAAAATGAAGTTTACTTGAATAGCAACTTGTTAACTTTTCATTTTTCACAATTCAAGTTCTGATATCAAGTGAGTATTTCATATGTTTGTATATGTGTTCATGTCTTTTAGTTTGATAATTTGAATAGATCATGTTCTGTATCTCTGTAAAGGAAATACATTTACATCCTTCACTAATACTACAGTACAGTAATTACTCCTGAAAACAAAGATAAATTCAAGCCTTATCATTTCATTATTACATTATTATACAGTTATATAGACAGGTAGAAAAAGATTTATATTGTCATGAAAGACATTTTCTAATGGCCAAGTCAGAAGAGTGGAAAGTAAATATCTATACAGCCAGGTAGATAAGTCACAAGAGTGGAAAGTAAATATCTATACATCCAGGTACATAAGTCACAAGAGTGGAAAGTAAATGTCTATACATCCAGGTAGATAAGTCACGAGTGGAAAGTAAATGTCTTTACATCCAGGTAGATAAGTCACAAGAGTGGAAAGTAAATGTCTTTACATCCAGGTAGATAAGTCACAAGAGGGGAAAGTAAATGTCTTTACATCCAGGTAGATAAGTCACAAGAGTGGAAAGTTAATGTCTTTACATCCAGGTAGATAAGTCACAAGAGGGGAAAGTAAATGTCTTTACATCCAGGTAGATAAGTCACAAGAGTGGAAAGTAAATGTCTTTACATCCAGGTAGATAAGTCACAAGAGTGGAAAGTAAATGTCTTTACATCCAGGTAGATAAGTCACAAGAGTGGAAAGTAAATGTCTTTACATCCAGGTAGATAAGTCACAAGAGTGGAAAGTTAATGTCTATACATCCAGGTAGATAAGTCACAAGAGTGGAAAGTAAATGTCTATACATCCAGGTAGATAAGTCACAAGAGTGGAAAGTAAATGTCTTTACATCCAGGTAGATAAGTCACAAGAGTGGAAAGTAAATGTCTTTACATCCAGGTAGATAAGTCACAAGAGTGGAAAGTAAATATCTATACATCCAGGTACATAAGTCACAAGAGTGGAAAGTAAATGTCTATACATCCAGGTAGATAAGTCACAAGAGTGGAAAGTAAATGTCTTTACATCCAGGTAGATAAGTCACAAGAGTGGAAAGTAAATGTCTATACATCCAGGTAGATAAGTCACAAGAGTGGAAAGTAAATGTCTTTACATCCAGGTAGATAAGTCACAAGAGTGGAAAGTAAATGTCTTTACATCCAGGTAGATAAGTCACAAGAGTGGAAAGTAAATGTCTTTACCTCCAGGTAGATAAGTCACAAGAGTGGAAAGTAAATGTCTTTACATCCAGGTAGATAAGTCACAAGAGTGGAAAGTTGATGTCTTTACATCCAGATAGATAAGTCACAAGAGTGGAAAGTTGATGTCTTTACATCCAGGTAGATAAGTCACAAGAGTGGAAAGTTAATGTCTTTACATCCAGGTAGATAAGTCACAAGAGTAGAAAGTTAATGTCTTTACATCCAAGTAAATAAGTCACCTGAGACATATTATAATTTGTATCATTTAAATTTTGGAATGGCGTCATTATTGTTGTGTTCTTATTGAGATGTTGTATTATAATTTGAATTGTTTGAAATTTGGAAAGGCATCATTATTGTTGTGTTTTTATTGAGATGTTACATTATAATTTGTATCATTTCAATTTTGGAATGGTGTCATTATTGTTGTGTTCTTATTGAGATGTATTATCATTTGTATCATTTATATTTTGGATGCTTGGAGATGAATAGATTTGACATGAGCTTCCCAGAATCTGTAATCTTAAACTGACTCTGCAGCCATAAACAGTTTTGTTTTTCATTTTAAAGCTTTTCATTGTTGCCTTCTCTGACTTAAGTTGCAAGATGTCATGCACTTCATTGTTATAAATGGAAGATTCCAGTTCATGATCTAGTTTTCCTTTTTGTTTTTTATTTTTATAAAATATGGAACATCAAATATTAAATACAAAATATTGTTCTTGTTTTCAGGTTTTGCATTGATTTCACACTTTTACCGACATCAAAGATGAATCTGTTTTTAATTTATCAAACTACATTTTTGCAACTGTACGTCATTTTTTTCTCATAATGCTAAATGAATATACTACTCAGAATGGACCAGATCCTAGATTTTTGGTCATATGTTTTGCCAAAGTAAAAGCACACGTTATTGTTATTCAGCTCTCATTGTTATATTTCTAAGAATATTTCTATTTTAACTGCAGTGAAATGCTTTTATTTTATATGAATTAGTTAATTTGTTTCTCCCAGTAGGAAGCCAGTTTTAATGTGTAAAGTATTTTTAATGAAAGGTTGGTTACATGTAATGTTTTACTGTGAATTCCTCAAATTTTGTAGTTATCATATTTGGCAGTTAAGTGGGTTTTTAATTTTGCAGGTGTCTTTTTACTTCTAGCAGAATAGTGGGTCTTTAAATTAATGGATTAAAACAGTCCTGAAATGCACTGCTACAGAATGATTAAAATGATCACTCTAAGTTTCAGTTTTGCAAAGTACAGTGGAGTAAGTAAGTTATAAAGAAAGAAAACATTTTGTATGTTTATTAAGAAAAACAAGTTGTAGAAAGTAGAATTGATGTTTAAGGTAGATAATAGAAATACTACCACTGCAAAAAAATTGTCTAAAGCTGTATAGCTTGGAAGTGTTTTCACAAACAAGCAGTTTTATATGGTCATAGCTAATTTTTATCATGGTCCCACAAAGCCAAGTGGTCTCAAGCTTTCGCTTTTACGGATCACTGCCATCTCACTTCTTTCTGTGTGGGTTCGAGTCTCAGGCTCGGGCAATATGTGTATGTGAGAAAGCTATCAGAAGCTTCCCGTGGTTTAGGGGTTTGCCAGGGTTCTTCCTCCACCAGTTATACTGGCTGCCATATATAGCCTATCTTGTACTGAGAATTGGCATTAAACCCCAAACAACAAAAAGCACCTTTTGAAGGAAATCAGCAAACCATATGATAACTTACTGCCGGTAAATGTATGTGCATACATATTCACTAAATGTGCACGTCAGAACTGTATCCATACCATTGAAATAATTAGAAGTGTATATCCTCGATTACAATTTGAATCCAACTGCAAACAACATAGACCCTGATCTGCCAACACTTAATGCGCAAGCAAATTAGAGTTTGTTGTTTGTTCTACTAATTACTCCAACAATCTGCATAAGCCCAGATCTTTTGGCACACTGTGCAGTGGCAGGTCTGGGTCTATGCAGTTTGTTTGTTCTACTAATTACTCCAGCAATCTGCATAAGCCCAGCTCTTTTGGCACACTGTGCAGTGGCAGGTCTGGGTCTCTGCAGTTTGTTTGTTCTACTAATTACTCCAGCAATTTGCATAAGCCTAGATCTGTTGGCACACTGTGCAGTGGCAGGTCTGGGTCTATGCAGTTTGTTTGATCTACTAATTTACTCCAGCAATCTGCATAAGCCTTGATCTGTTGGCACACTGTGCAGTGGCAGGTCTGGGTCTATGCAGTTTGTTTGTTCTACTAATTACTCCAGCAATCTGCATAAGCCCAGATCTGTTGGCACACTGTGCAGTGGCAGGTCTGGGTCTGTGCAGTTTGCAGTTGGAATAGACTTAGAAGCAAGCATGTGCACAAGCTAGCTGTTTAAAAATAATTTCCTTGTAGCCAGAAGGACAAGTAGATTTACTAGTCCTGCTGAATCTTCACTAGTCCTCCCACAAAACAATGTCAACATATCTAGATGAATAACATTTTATTTCTTAAATATCACAGTCATTCACAATTCATAAATACAAATCTTGGGTTTTGAAAACTAGCAAGTTTACTTGAAAATATTAAGTACCCGTTCACTAGAAAACATATTTTCCAGAAATTAACCATATAAAAGGATGCCTCATAAACATTTTTTAGAGCTTAGTCATGACAAAAAAATATAACACGAGAGAAAAAGACAAAGACCTCATTCAGACTGGTCATTATGTCATAACTGCATAAGAAAAGACAAAGACCTCATTCTCACTGGTCAGGTAGTATCCATTGTGCTACGGTGAAAGCAGGGCAAAAAGATTTCTCATCATAGCAGTATAGACATTGCTACAGTGTAAGCAGGGCAAAAAGATCTCTCATCATAGCAGTATAGACATTGCTACAGTGTAAGCAGGGCAAAAAGATCTCTCATAGCAGTATAGACATTGCTACAGTGAAAGTAGGGCAAGAAGATCTCTCACCATAGCAGTATAGGCATTGTGCAGGTTTTTGCAACATAATAATTCAAAACCTTTCAAGAAAATTTTGGTCTCATTGTAATCTTTTAAAGATGGAATAGACAATGAAAATAGAGGTTTTGTTGTCTATGGCACTACAGTAATGTGGTAGTGTGCCAGATTCATGTTTGGTTTAAAATCTTTAGTCCAAATTTCCTATGGCCATTCAAAAGTGATATTTTTTTGTTGGCATTACATGATTATTGTACCTCTGATGTCATGGATATGTAGGCTGCAAGATTTGCAGTCGTGTGACTATCATTGCAAATAGGGAGAACCAGGTCAGATTTCATTAATCATGAAAACTAATAGTCCAACAGGAAATTTACTAGCCCCAGGAAAGTGGATAATCACCAGTTTCTAGCAGTGATGCTGTGCTTAGCTAGGATGCAAAATATGCATGATGATTTTGGACTTAAATTCACTCCCTGCTGAATTGTGGATGTCTGATAGAGGTTAAGTGTGTGTGCAGGTAATAAATTACTTCAAAAAAGACTTTGGAAAATGATCAGCTTTGCCACATGTTTCTTTTGTAAATATTACTTTATTTTATATGTTTACAGCGATGGGGACTTCCATCTTTTCGACTCTGGATTGTTCTACAGTGATCTGATCTTCAATGACGATGCTGTCCGCCTGATGAAGATTGACCAAGACATGCAGGATTACCAGAAATACTTGGGCTATGATTTTATCAACCAGATTATCTATCTTGAAGATTACACCTGTACAACAACTAGCTCAGCAACATCTATAGTTGCCAGTTTATCACTTGTATTGTCTTCACTAATTCTCATTGTTAAATATATGGTATAGTGGTGATTCAAAGCTGCCAAGTTGTAATTTTCCCATATTTGTATGTCCAGTTTGATCTTGGTACTGTTTATATCGTGGACTCAGCTAAATGTTGATCAATTATCGAAACACGAAGATGACATTTTGAATTGTACATTTTCCTATAAGTCCTACATTAGCATTTTATTGTATATACGATTATGCACCATTGTTATTGACAGAGTACTGTAAATTATTAACTTAGGTGCAGTCAGATTGTGTTGACTCATTCGAATTTAGAAATAACTAGGTATTTTGGCAAGGATTTTCAGTTTTATTGCAGCATGCATAAAATCAGGGAAAATTGACAAAGGCTTTTATAAATAAAAAGAAGAAAAGACAGGTTTGGCAGATAGAATTATGATGTGGAATGACTCTCATTTGGGATCTTGTCGTTAATAGATAGGATTTGTATGATATCATTGGAGGGTTCTGGATTGGTTACATTCCTTTATTCTGATGGTTAGCAACACCAGAAGATCAAGTCCAACAAAGCAACAAAGAGAATCAAGAATTGTAGTTTAAGTTATTTTTTCCTTGATAATAAAATATGTTTACCTGTAACCACTATAAAACCACAACCACTGAATATGTTTTAATATAAGCTGGAAAGTAATAAGTACATGGAATATAAAGTGAAAAAAGATCTTTGAGAATACAAATAAAATGTGTAGACTTGTCATGATTAATGGGGTTGAATATTTGATTTATTGAGATTTAATTTTCAATTGATTAGTTTTCTGATTTTTTTTTAATAAAAAAAACTATTTAGCATTAGAAACAATTTAGTTAAAGGATTAGAGATAATTTAAAATTATATGGACTGGCTTTTTCTGTTGTGACATCTAATATGGAGGTAACTCAGCAATGAAGGCCACTGTCATTTTGAACGTTTTTTTAGGTTATTGCCAGACATTTGTTGTCATGTTTATGTATGTACAGTTGATATTTACTTACTAAAAGTTACAGTTGTATATTTGTGAAACACTTGTATTATATGGGCATATTATTTGTATTTTTGTCTTACATTGTGAAAAATGTTGGAAATAAGTACCATTAATTCTTTCATTACTTTCGATATGGAAATTTGACACAGAAGAAGGTTGACATCCCTTTTTTTGTAAAGTGAGCTGATCAGGTTGTTATAACAACAACAATAAAATGTAATTGCTTTATGCAATTTGTTGCTTCTTGTATAAATGGCAACATGTCTTAGTCATATTTGAGTTGCTTCCCTTCAACCAAAGATCTGATAGAGTTTATCCCGTTGTAAGATATGTTGATAGACGTGTTATAAGACATACAAGACCAGTTGTAAGACATGTTGATAGATCTGT
Organism: Megalonaias nervosa; assembly: GCA_016617855.1. NCBI lineage: Eukaryota > Metazoa > Mollusca > Bivalvia > Unionida > Unionidae > Megalonaias > Megalonaias nervosa. The sequence goes on from JAECUM010006000.1 coordinate 10,876, forward strand.
TGCAAGACATACAAGACTTGTTGCTAGACCTGTTGTAAGGCATGTTGATAGACATGTTGTAAGGCAAGTTGATAGATCTGTTGCAAGACATACAAGACCTGTTGTAAGGCATGTTGATAGACCTGTTGTAAGACATACAAGACCTGTTGTAAGACATACATGACCTGTTGTAAGACATGTTGATAGACATATTGATAGATCTGTTGTAAGACATGTTGATGGACCTGTTGTAAGGCATGTTGATAGACCTGTTGTAAGATGTACAAGACCAGTTGTAAGGCATGTTGATAGACCTGTTGTAAGACATACAAGACCTGTTGTAAAGCATGTTGATAGACCTGTTGTAAGACATACAAGACCTGTTTTAAAGCATGTTGATAGACCTGTTGATAGACCTGTTGTAAGATGTACAAGACCAGTTGTAAGGCATGTTGATAGACCTGTTGTAAGACATACAAGACCTGTTGTAAAGCATGTTGATAGACCTGTTGTAAGACATACAAGACCTGTTGTAAAGCATGTTGATAGACCTGTTGTAAGACATACAAGACCTGTTTTAAAGCATGTTGCAAGGCCAGTTGTTAGACCTGTTGTAAGACATACAAGACCTGTTGTAAGACATACAAGACCTGTTTTAAAGCATGTTGTTAGACCTGTTGTAGATTATATGCTTCTTAATACTCTGTTCAGGACTTCAAAAGGAGGTACAGGACTTCAAAAGGAGGTACAGGACTTCAAAAGGAGGTACAGGACTTCAAAAGGAGGTACCTATTGTCAGAAGCTCATCATAGTGATCAATTTGGCATCTCTGTGTGTGCCTGTATGTCTGTAGTCCATCAATACAATAAATTTAGATAAATTTTAAAGTTTTTATAGAGTAACCAGTGTCAAATTTTCTACTTTCTTTTTTTTGTATTTTCAAGCTTGAATGAAAGACTGGCTTGACACAAAGGGAAACTATTGTTGATATATAACTTTCTTTGGTGTTGCAGTTTTTCATAATTCCTTTATTGATACACTACTACACAATGTGAGCATCTGTCTTTGAAAGCACAAGAGTGTGCTGTTGATGACATGCACGGATTCAAAAATAAGTATTGGTTGTGACAGATTGATGCCTGCTTCCCTTCATGCCTTGTTTGGGAATAGAAAATAGAATGAATGCTAGAATTTAATATACATTCCAAAATCAGGAACAGGTACCTATTAAAGACTGTGTAGGTTATATCAACAAGAATATAATCTAACATTTCATTGCATTGAATATATAAAAATTATATGGAATACACAAAATAGATGTGATATTAAGAAAATAATGAGCATTCTTTGGTATTGTCCCAAATATTTTAATGTACAGATACCTAACCTACTTTTTTGCTCATCATTTTCTTTTTAAAACAATGTATACATAATTCATTTTTGGTCTTTTTTAATGTCTCTTTATTTAGTATTTTTATGTACACATTAGCATAAATGAAATATTATTTCAGTACATTATTGGTGTAAGTGCACATACTTTGGAAATTTAACTTTAAAGAGTGTATGTTTGTGAATAACAGCATTTTCTTTTTAAATGTTTTGTACAACTTGATTAAACCAACTTTAACATCTTTACTGTTTCCTAACTTGAATTTACAAATGCATGTGTGTGTGTGTGTGTGCGTGTGTGCACCGTACTTATCACAAGGGCAGTACATAAGGATGTAAAGTGTTTGATTCTAGATAATAAAGTTTGTGTCCGACTCTCAGACCAGCTTCTCATATATTTACTGATGGAGTTTTTATTCAAAACTTGAGACTTTTTATTTTCCACTGCTAAATTGAAAGTTGTTGTCTGCAGACTATTAGAACCCTGTGAAGTAAAGTTTGCAGTGATAAATTTTCAAAATTGTGCACACATTTTTGGTCTCGTATTTCGTTTCCTTCATTAATGTGATTAAAGTGAAGGGAAACTTGGAACTGGAAACATTGAGATTCGACATGATCTTGGCATACAGATCATTGTACATATCATTTCATTTTTAAAGGATATTTTTGTATGAATTTAACATGTATTGCAACTTGATAAATACATTCCATTGTAATAAAAATCTTCTACGTTCTTTATAGTTTTGTTTGTTTTTTTGGGGTTTTTTTGGATTTTTTTGTGTTTCCTTTACTTTTATGCCAAATGAGGAATGTGGTTGGAGCATGTTGTGTTAGCTTTCCCTCCATAGGGTAAAATGTTTGCTGGACAATTCATATCTGATGCAGACATTTCTAAGTTTACCAAATTATGGGTAAGGAATGTAACTTTCAGAAAACTGCTTTCATATTATGCCTCCACTGCAATGGCTACTATCTGTCTATCCATCTGAAATCCAATTTAGCACACTATCACATAATCTATTTTGAGCCAGTTTTTTTTTACACAGTTTGAAAGTTAGAGACAGATGGCCTGATCACATTTTAATGCAGTAATTCTTAAGTTTATCAGTTTTTTTGTGACAAGGATAGCTTATGGAATATCCACCTTTTCATTAGCAAACATTTAGTATTGCTACTCGTAAACTACTTGGAATATTGCCATGAAACTTTACACACGCCTTCATCCCATGGTCAAGTTGCTTCAGACATCTTGAAAATATTGTGGCTGCTCCTTCAGAATGGATGGTGATATCAATATGTGTGATATCAATATGTGTGATATCAATATGTGGTTTTCACAAAAATAAAGACTTTATATGATGTTTGGTTGGTCCTAAATAAAGCTGCTGCATATCTGATATCCAATATGGCCACCATAGCAGCCATTTTGAAAATCTTGTCATCATTATTTCTTAGAAATGAATGGTCATATCAACATGGGTGTTTCCTTCTGTAAATACATTACCAATCATAATGCTTTAGGATAACTACTACTACATCACAAATCCAGCCCTCCCAGAGAACACTTTTAGCTAAAAAGAACTAAGTTATCTGCCCAACGATGAGATGGTTGGGCAGAGTGATCTCCACTTGATACAGTAATTGGTGCCAAATTCCATGAATATATCAATACTTATGCTCATACCTAAAAGCAGGCTCTCACCACGAGGGACGTCTGCCAAGTTTGTGGAAGTCCTACACTCACAAGCCAGAGGAGTCTTCACTTCAAAGTGAAGTTTACTTTATTCTGTATTTCCAACTTTTTTTTCTTCCTATGACAACAATGGGCTGCTTTTACAATTAAAGCACTTTGCCATCCCTTGCTGGCATCTACATACTTGCACCTGGAGCCTATGCAGCTTCACAATAGTTCTGGCTGTAGTTTTAATTTATATTTGTGTGCAAGTATTTAGTGGGCTATAGAAAACGCTTTAATGTGTGTATAATTTCCGCTACGACTGGATACATACAGGTAAGTTTTCCTGTCTACCATGCTTTAGTTTCTGGGTGCAAGCTTCACTGATTTTCCTATATAGGCCGTCATTGAGAGCCTTCCTACAGGTAGTATCATGAATTGATATTATTGATGCTCCCTTGACTTCATTAGATGTCTGCTAGCACTTTATTAATTTTACCTGTATAGAATATCATGGGCCTTTTCCTACAGATAAGTTATCTCATAACTGGTATTGTAGCGCCTACTTTGTATGGTGCTTCAGTTCTTTTTTTATGTGCATGCTTTTGTTTGTAATATAGAAAACGTTTTGTTACTGTATAGCTTCCTCTCTGGTTGGATAAGTACAGGTCAGTTTTTTTTACATGGTTTACTCACTAGTTTACAGCTCGTGCAGTGGTACTAAAAGCGATACTTGAGTGAATTTTACCTTTTTTAGGCATCTTAACAATTGGCCTTCCCACGGGTAAGCTATTACTAGAACTGATTTTGCTTTCCAGTTGGTCCATGTAAATACTATAAACGATGCTCCAATTGTTTCTACCTGGACAGGCAGTCGAATTCACATGCCTACAGGTTCATGGCGACTCGAATTGTTTATTTAGCGTCCCCTTACAATTATTAATACTGATCATATTTTTCTACCTGTACAGGTAACATGCATCCCTCTACATGGTTTGTCATAGTGGGTAACCCTGCACGGTTTCTTGCTAGTTCAAAGCAGGACACTCACTCCACCAAATGTGTATAGGGTCTGATCTATTTTTGTCTGGCAGATTTAGGCCATGGGCGTGACCTGACTGACATCCATTCAGCGTGTAATTTTCTCTGTTTGTCAAACCTGCATTACATGTCGGACTTGTCTAATTATGGACGGAAATCAGTCATAGCTTGAAGGACGAAAACTGCGCTTGCACCGGAGGGTTCGCTCAATATCATTCCTGGGTAGCGAGATGGAGAGCAGCACCAAGCATCAGTCACAGTCTCTCCCATCAGAATTATGAACAGGGAACGTGTATCAAACATCCCGTAACCCGTCCCAGCCTCAAGAACTGGGCAACGTCATGCCAGCCAAGATGGTCATGTTCCTTCACGACTGAACTTGGCCATATAACAGATCGCAATGGGCCACGACCACAATCGATCAGACAGTATCATCCACCAGAAAACAAACTTGTCCAGTTACACGCCTTTCATAGTACTGCCTAGCTCTTCCCGAGTATGAAGCTCAGTTAATGCAGGTATACCAACGAACCCACTATATGGATTAGTCTAATTCGCATTGTGCTTCTAGGCTCTTCCTGCGGACGATGCCCAGTCTATACAGGCACTCTCATGGATCTGTCAAACCACACAGTACTACAGTTTATATAGACACCCTCATCGATCAACTTTAACTGCAATAGTACCTCAAAACACTTCCGGCGTACAATGTCCTTCTGGGACCTCAGATTCCAAGGGATGTCTCTTCACTCGCCTTCAAGCCTTGGCCTCTCAAGACGCTTTACTTAGTGACACGTTTGTAGTCACTTGATCTATCTCATAAGTGCTGCATGTAAAAGAGGGTCGACATCATCGACATTCCTCTTCAAATGCTTCGCAGGTAGCACAGCAGACGTCGACTTCAATACCTAAATCCATAGATGACGAAATGGACATTTAGGTTCCCTCGTCATTATTTGTTCTACTTAGATGGGTTCTGTCCTCGGGTAATACATCACATGTCGGTTCTACAGTTCTGACATCAGGTGAAAACTATCTACGGAAGATTCTACTTTCAATTACTTCCACAATCTGAACAGCTATTGACATTTCGGGACTGAGTACGTCGTCAGTTACGAGTTCCAAGCATCTACGGCTGTATTATATCACAAATGCCTCCTGTTTTCCATGTGAATACTCATGAGTTAATTCGCAACGTCGTGAATGTGGGATCAAACTTGTATCAAATATTTTGACGATCTTCAATATGCCGACCACAGCTTATATCCTTTCACCACGAATCTGAAAGGAAAACTAATTGGGTGCATGTTCATAGGAGGGTCTACGTCATAACAGAGGTACCACATCCTATAGCCATAACAGTTACTATGAAGTTTACATCAGTTGGAAGAGATTCAATGCTCTCTACCATCTTACAGACCTATCTGGGTCCAAGGTACGCTCGAAACCTCCATCATCTATTTTCCTACCTTAAGGATCAGTTGACAGAATTCGCTACAAAGCCCCGTCCTTCTCTCTCTCTCTCTCTCTCTCTCTCTCTCTCTCTCTCTCTCTCTCTCTCTCTGTTATAGCGGAGGGATTTACAAGGTAACCAACAAGGTCGCAGGGATGTCTCTAGAGCGCATGCCACTGGGAAACAGTCCTACAACTCTTGAACTAAGTGGACGAGTCAAAGGGAGGTCCAGCGTTTCCACGAGACCATCCCTATCTTGATTACATACATACAGACCCCACATTCTATCCTTATCTAAGTTGAAAGAAGATTCCAATATTTCGTGACTGATTGGAGAAGGTTTTCTATGACGACCTGGGGATCCAACAGTACTTCTTGGGGACTCGGTATCACGTTCAGAAAACGTACTAAGCCATTGGACACAGCTCTTTCAGCTCCAACACAGCACTTATTAGTTGATCTTTAACATAAGCGCATTCAATCAACTATGTTACGCTCGTGGGTTTGCGATGGAATACAACAACGGGTCATAACGCTCACAGCTGTGAAGACTGCGCAGTCAGTGTGGATCTGCAAGAGACGTCGTTTCATGTCCCACTCAACGGCTTTCAGAAACTCTGTGATTCGCCTACGACAGGCTACACACAGCAGACTTGTTATATTTTGGAGCAAGACATGATTTTATGTGTTCCTTCCTTTCATTCTCAATCTCTTGTCAACAATAACATCTTAGACCTCGTACCCTTTCAAGATTCGGTCGACTTGGTCTAGACTCATTGTTCAAGTACGAAGAATGTGTTCCCCGGGAAAAGGAGATTTTAACTCATGCAATGGTAAATTATGTGCCTCTTTGGTGCAATCCATCTGTTAGTGTATTCATTTTGTTCATTACAGTACCGGGCGTCTTAGTCCTTGGTCGCTTTATTGGGCATTCATAACAATGATTACGTGGCCCAAGTGGAGACCGAATTTTGACAAATGGACCAACACTCTCAATCGGAAACTATTCGAGGTTGCATTAAGAAAGCATTTGGACTTGCATCGGCGATACCTCTGCAAACACATCCTCCAGCAATCACGCTTCGGATGCGAACACAGAGGACTAGGTGGAGCAAGTCTCCTACCTTTTCGGACTGACATAGGAGCGTGGCCCTCTAAGGATCAATTATATGCCCATATCATCGAATGGATGCCCTTTCTTGAAAGCCTGTCATTGGTGGCCGGTGAACCTACACGGGAATCGAGTTCTCATTCTGCCGGATAACTTCAATATGGTGTCTGATGTCAAACAGCAATGAGGAACAAAAACTCAGACCTTTGTTTTCTTGTTCTTGTATTTTCATTAGTGGTGTCTTCAACGGCAATCCAGGTTTCAGTTCGACATATCCTAGGCTGGCAGTATTGGCGGACTCATATTTCTGCAAGCAGGAACTCGTACTAACGGAATAGCCTTTTCATCCCTCAGTTTCATATGATACATGCCCGAGGGGATCGACTTTTGATGGACATTATTGACAAGGTGGAATGCCAAGAGTCCCAACCTTTGTCACACCAATCCTGGCCCAAGTGCCGGGTTAATTGCTGTTCCCTATACTTTGGTCTAATGTATACATATCTAATCACCTTTAATTCTGAACATGATACAGGAACCAAAGGTATTTAATTGTCTCTTCTTCCTGATTACTCTACTAAAATAAAGAATGCAGGACCAACCGGATCAATGTAGGAAGGCAATGGAATATAATCTCAGTAGTTCACACCAGAGTACTGTATTCCAATGGAGACGTCCATGCCACATTAGCAAACTTTCTAGGCTGTTCCATGCGAACACTTAGCACCCATCAGTTAAACACATCGTTCCACCTATTATAGAATAGAGCATATAGCACGAAACAAAGACCTGTCTGATCTTGGATTGCACCTGGCCAACGGCACTGGACCTTTGCCTAAGTAGTAAAGGAAAACGTTGGTTCTGGCCCAGAGACCTCTTTCCACCCCCTCCCCACTCTCAGAACAAATACAAATTACTCTCTCAGAGACCCTAAAATTCCCACCCCAAACGATTTTTCTAAAAACTAAAAGGCGGATTCTAGCCCAAATATATTTTGAGATTAAATGAGCCCATCCCCAGATTACTACAGTAATGCAGTCTGGAAAATCAATACTCTACAGTGTTTTGGTTGCCTCATGTCGCAGCCTGAAAATCAATAATCATTTATCAGCCAAGCCAGGTAATATGTTCTAGAACATTCCAGAAAACACCCACGCAAAATGACTCATAATCACATGGAATTTCTAGAAACGCCCACTCATATCTATTAGTATATAAGGCAGGTAAAATTTCCTTCTGAGGCACTTTCAAGAGGACGTCTTCACCGAGCGAAATCAGGTAAGTGGCATTTTTCATATATTATTTTTTATTATTTAGATAATATTTCATACCCTATCATTATCATACTTTTTTTGATAATCTTTTTCATACCTACTAACTCTCATTGGTAAAATATCTGTTAACATACTGTCAATAGTACGAAACTCGCGTATTAAATCGTCCATATCATATTTTATACCCCGCAAGTAAGATCGTATCTGATCAAGTAATTTTTTATAGGTGATACTAGCCGTTTGGCAACTATTTTTTTTAGTCGCTAGTCGAGGTTCTATCTTTTTACACGCAGTTGTAAGAGAAACACCAATGCCCGATGTTATTAACAAAAACGGGTTTAATGATGCACCACTCGAAATTATACCAGATCCGGTCAATAACAGCGGTAAATATGATATTACTCGAAGTATTTTGGTATAATATTTATAACATTTTTTCACGCACCAAAGTTTTTTTATGATAAAATTTGTAATATTGCATTAGAGCGTCCACATCTTGTTTTGGAATTTCTTTTGAAATGTGATTGAAATCAAATATATATTTTTTCATTATATAATATTAGTTTACAACAATGATGGTTTCTGGTTTGATTCATTATACCTAATGATGTTAAGTAATTAATTAAAAGTTTCAGCTATAAATTCCAGAAACCACCAGTAACGTCTCGGAGGCATTTCCGTTGATATTAACGTAAAGATTTCTTTCATATTCTTGGTTAGCATCACCAATAGAGGATTATGATATACATTTGGTGAAAATGAAGTGGCAGCAGTAATTTCCGAACCGTACATAGATAACCTGTATAACCCAGTTACTTCTACGGTATGTTCGTGTGTGTTATTTTGCGGTGTCCATATTGTTGATCCTGATGCTACTGTGTACACGATATTTTTAATTTGTCCGTGTGGAATTTTAATCAGATTAGTTTTTTGAACAATATTAGGTATTCCACTGACAATGTCGTTGAGTTTCATGTTAATGTCGGCTAGTTTTATTTCAACGGTTGGTTGTTCCGAAAAAAATTCTTTAAAGGGTTTGTTTATATTTCTACGAAAATTTAAGAACGTTTCTACATGTCTAGAAAAAGTAGCACTAAGTGTAGTCATTTCATCACCGATTGTTTTTAACGAAGTTGAAATAGGAATTTCCTTATCATCAACATACTTTTTTTGTTGCAGCATCAAAATCATATTCCGGTGTTCTAAGATTATTAATGCCGTTATTGTTCATGTTGAGAAATGCACGCATTATACCGCCGTTGGCCAATACGTACTTAGATTCTTGATCATCGACATATTTTTTTGTTGCGGCGTCTGTATCTGAGGCTGGGTTTCCAAGGTCTATAATTTTATTTTGATTCATAATATTGTAACCCGTGAATGAATCGCCAGCTTTTTTGACATAATCGTTAATCGAGTTACTGGAATCTTGTATCTTACCTTGATTAGTAAAAGTAACAATATTATTAACAACCGCGGTGGGAATTCGTAGAAGTGCATTTGACAGTTGTACATTACTCGTCTTTAATCGTCCTTGTTTATCCTGGAAAATAACAACTTCATTTTGATCCACACTTGTGAGATTTAATAAATTATCAATTTCATTTCTTAGCTGATCAAGAGTTGCGTACTTAGATAAGTCACCTTGATAACTTTCAGTCAATAAATCTCCTGTTAATGTTCCAAATTTTGTATAGTAGCTCATTATTTATTGTCTTACATAAAATTGTCAACATTATTTAGTTTAATATTACATAAAATTGTCAACATTATTTAGTTTAATATTACATAAAATTATACAACAACGATGGCAAAATCGTCGATATTAAACTTTGATACAGAGCGGTTGGTGAAACATAAACATAACAATGAACTTCCAGATTGTCATTATCTTATTGTTGGGCGAACTGGATCGGGAAAAACAAATTTGCTTATGAACTTGCTTCTTGGCGATAATTTTAACCACGATCGAGTTTATATTTATACAATTAATCCACAGCAAGATAAGTACGAGCTACTAAGCGAATATAATGACAAACTTCGTGATGATCTTGAGGCTGGTGAAGATTTTTTTATAATCAGACAGCCAGAAGATCTTATTCCAGTTAATCAACTTGATGCATCTAAACATAAGATAGTAGTTTTTGACGATCTTCCGCTAAATAATACGGAGATGAATAAAATAAGATCGTATTTTTCACTATCGCGAAATAAAAAGTGTAATTCTATTTATTTAGCTCAAGGTTTTTATAATGTTGACAGATTTATTCGGCGAAATACCGGTTGTTTTATATTATTTCCGGGATTGGACAATGTTGACGTCAGAAATATTGCGAACGAACAATGCGGTGACGTAACAAAAGATAAATTTATCGAACTTTATCATAAAGCTACAAAAGATAAATATAACTTCTTCTTATTTGATAAACTTACACATGATCCAACTAAAATGTTTCGCTGTTGTATTGACACTTACTTACAGTAAGGCGTTTCAATTTTATAAAATTTATATATAATACTTATGGACAAACGAACAAAATATAGAAAACATATAGAAGATCTAAAAAAAACTTGCTCAATCTCAAGCAAAATTTAAGCAAAGGGTACAACAGGCACGACGTGGTCAAGTGGTTTCAGCAGAAACAGCAGCCACCGCTCTCAAACCAGTTACTGATTCACTTCTTGGGAAACAACCTGAAACTAGGACACTGTCAGACGAAGAAGTTAAAAAAACTTCAAGAAAAAGGCTTGGTTGGATTAGTTAAAGAACAACAAGAAGCAGCTGCTGAAAAAATTATTGCTAGATCTGACGAGGAAAAAAGAATGTTAGCTGAGGCACTTGTAAGGAATATTGCTGATCCCGCCGCTAGGCAAACGGAACTAAACCGGCTGATCAATAATCCGATTTTATTTTAAAGAAGATTAGCAGAATTAACTTCACATGAAATTAGGACTATATTAGGAAAATTATCAGAAAAAATAGAGGATATTGAAAAAGAGCAAGAACGAGTCGGCGAGTTAACAGTAAAGTTTATGGAAGTCGGAGAGCAAAGACAATTTTTTAGAAAAAAAGCAAATGATAAAATAACAGATGAGGAATATAATAATTTTTTAAAAGATAATAATATAAAAGATATTGATAATATAAGTACTTGGTCAAAAGAAGAATACGACGAACTTATTGTTATATTAAATAAAATAATATCAGACAGTAATAATGCTAACAAAGAATTAAATGAAGCCATGACACGAGAAGATATGTCTCGGCTCTTTGATATAATTAGGAAAGGTGTTATCGCTCATGTCTTTTACACAACAGCTGATGCTAACAGAGAAACAGGTTTTGGTAGGGGGTGGTATTTTCATAGGAAATTTAAAATAAACGATGAAAATCGCGTTAACAACTATAGAAAAGATGTAATAGCAAAAACTGGAACAGGTCTAAAAATATTTACATCAACTGCTGAAATGATAGGTAGATTAATGCTATTAATATCATCAAAAGAAGCTGGGAATGTTAGTGTTGAAATTGACAATGAAATTATTGATATACTTGATCATCTAAGATCAGAAAATTTATTAAATTATGAAATTTTACACCGCGACTTAATCTCGGCGATTTAATTTTGTAAAAATATAATAAATAACAATGTCAACAACATTATTGGTAGACTTTAGTACAACCGCAAAAGATAGCGCAAATTTTTCAGTAAATTATATTCCTCCAATACAACTTGATACTGAGAAACAGTATGAAATTGGATTAATTTCTTGTACTTGCTGGAATGCTATGGCTAACGTAAAAACTGGTGTCAATGATGAGATTGCAATTATTTCAATAAGAGACACGCAATGGAGAACATTTAAAATTCCACAAGGAGCTTATAATATTACTGATCTAAACAGAGTGATAAAAGAGATTATGCAAAAAGAGAAGATGAAACCTGATAATTTCGAGTTAGCAGCGAATTATAACACGTTACGAGCTAGAATGACAATAAAAAATATGTCAGTTAGTTTTATATCACCGAGAAGTATCGCACCACTGATAGGATTTGAACATAGAGAGTATTATTTAGATCCTAATGAAGCTCTTACATTTGACGGTGAACTGCCGGTAAATATAACTGACGTAAATACAATATTAATAAATTGCTCTATTGCTTCTGGATCTTACTCAGCCCAGGGCAGAAAAGGACAAACGATTTATAGTTTCTCGCCAGATGTTCCACCAGGTTCTCTCATGCAAATTACTCCGCGTCATATTATATATTATCCGTTAAATGTTGAAAATCAAATAACAAGTATAACAGTGCAATTAACAGATCAATCCGGACGACAGTTGGATCTGAACAACGAAATTGTTACATATTATTTACACTTACGCGTACAATAGCTTTGTGATTGACAATAAAAATTATACAACCTCAGATATAATGAAACAGAGAAAAAAAAATTTATCGAAGAAAAATAGTAGGAGGATTTTTTGGAAATATATTTACTAAAGTTATTGAAAATGTTCCGGGAATCGCGCGTAAAGTTGCACCAATTGCACTTGACGCAGGTAAAGCTTTTGCAACTGGAGCCGCATCTGCCGCTAGAACTGCGGTGGGACAAAAAATAGCTGATAAAATAAAAGGCGCACCGTCCACATCTGAGATAAAACAAGCTATTTCAGAAATCGCTCCAACAAAAGAAACGCAACGTGATATGATAACGACAACGAAAAAAACTTTTATCACCGAAAGGCGAGCATATTATACAAAAATTAATATCTAAAGTAACAACGCCGCAATAAAATTTTATATAATCTAATAAATAAAAAATGTCTGTTAAAAATGATCTCAACTTAACAGAACCTTACGACATCGATAACACTGTAACAGAATTTGAGTATATTGAGTATCTCGATGAAAATTCTAATGAACCAAATAAAGCTGGTATTAGAACATTTAATACTCGAGACGAAGATGTATTTCTATTGCCACATAAGGCAGTGTTAGAAGTTCGCGGTCAGATTATGACAGTGGCCAATCCACCTGTTGCAATTGCAGCTGGAACAGAAGTAGCTCTTATAAATAACGGCTGGTGTTTATTCAAAAGTGCTACATATCAACTAGCTAATCAAACTATAGAAGATATTTCAAGTCACTTACAAGTTGCAAGTACAATCTTAAATATTATTTCGTTTTCTGACGATTATTCAAGATCAACTGCAACGAACATGATGTGGTTTAAAGATACTGGACGTGGTTTAGCCTCATCAAATGAACTTTTCTCCAAAGGTGTCTTGGTACACGGAGCTAATGCTGATGCGGATGCTGTAATTGTAAGAGATTTTCTTATCGCTAATGCTGCTAATTTTGGTATAGCCCCACCAGCTGCAGCCGCTAACGCAGACGCTACAAGACTTTCTCTTACTGCTACTTGTAATAATTTTGGTATAACACCACCAGCTGCAGATGCGAACGGTGTTGCAATGTTAGATTTAGTTAATAAATCACTTAGCGTAAAAAATCCGCGTTATAATGAAGGTTTTGCTAAAAGAAAAGAACTTGCAGAAGGATCGCGTCAAATTACAATGATGCTTCCGTTAAGTATGATTTTCGGCTTTTGTCGCGATTATGATAAAGTATTTCGTGGAGTTAAACATACACTTATTTTAGATCGGGCAGAACAAAACGACTGTCTGTTTCGATATGGCGGAGCTGATGTACAATTTATCATAAACAAACTTGCTCTGTGGATGCCGCGTATAACGCCGTCGGTCATAAAAGCGTCAGAACTAAATAGCATACTTGATAAATATACAAACAAAATTTATTTTCAGCAACATAAAATATATCAAACAGCAGTTCCAAATACTACCGGCTACACGTGGCGAGTCACAACAACACCAAGCGAACAACTGCCGAGGCAACTGTTTGTCGTATTTCAACAGCAAGCGCGACGTGGTAACCAACAACAAAATAATGCAATATTTGATAACGCGGATGTTAGACGAATACATGCTTGACTAAATTCGAAGCAATATCCAGAACGAGTAATAGAATGCAATTTTGCAGATGATGCTAATAAAAATATTACTAGACCTTACATGCATCTGCTCGACGCAATTCAAAAATATCAAAATGTTGAGGATGGATCTCAAATATCAGCAGAGGAATTTCGTACACTTTATCCAATATTTCATTTTGATGTTAGTAGACATGGCGAGCGATTAGTTGATTCGACAGCTGATATTGAAATTACCTGGACACTTGGAGCACCTCCAGCAGCACAGTTGTACGTGTACGCGTTAGTGATCAGCGATAGATTCGTTACGGTAGACTCCGCTGGAGGTAAAATGACAGTTCAAGTTTAATCTGTAACTTTAATAATAAGATGACAAAATATATTGTAAAAGAAATATATTTAACTGATGGCCAAGTTAAAAAATTAGCAGCAGCTGTTGCAAAGCAGAGACAGGTATCATTAAAAATCAACCCTAACATTTCCAAGGGTATTTTAACAAAATTAATGCTGACAAAAAATCAAGTAAACAGGTACAATCGTAAAAAACCTTTTGTTTTAAATTTAAGTGCCGCACAAATGTCAGCGATGTCAAAACAAGGTGGTTTCTTTGGTCCGGCATTATCAGTGATGGCCAGCACGTTATTACCTAAAATTTTACCGGTGTTAGGTACATTAGGACTAGCAGCAGCGTCTGGAGCAATAACTCGCGCAACAAAAAAAGCAGTTGAGGGTAGTTGTATTAAAAAAATAGTCTAAAGTTTAATTTTATGTGACCGATAAATATAATGCCACAACGAAAACCAAAATCGTCGAAAAAAACGAAAACAACAAAATCGTCGAAAAAAAAGAAAACAACGAAACGCAATCAAACAAAACAAGGAGGAATTATTCCTTTCGCTCCACTTTTAGCGGGACTAGCGGGAAGTCTGCTGCCAAATCTGCTAGGAATAGGAGGACGAGGGCTAACATTGCCGGGAACACGGCCACCCCGCTAAGTAACTTTGATATACTTGATAAACTAAAATCAGTAAAAAATTTCCACGGAGTATTTTCTATAGATGAACTTAGCACTGTACCAGCGCAAGCGACATCGTCGCTGGGTTCGTGTGTGATAAATATACAAGATTTCAATGACGGGTCCGGCACGCATTGGGTAGCAGTTTATAATAACAATTATTTTGACTCGTTTGGACTTCCACCGAGCGATGTAATAAAAAAATATATAAACAAAAAATATAAAATAATATATTATTCGTCCAATCAACTTCAACCTGTTGGAACTTCTGCTTGCGGATATTATTGTATAATGTTCATTAAACAGATGTCAAAAGATCCTAATTTTTTAAAGTTTATTTTGCAGTTTGATAAGCAACCTTCTCACGCTAATGATGAGATTGCAATTAATTTTTGTAAAGCTATCTAAAGCTTTGCAATAAATTTTATCTAATCTTACAAATATATAATGTCAACATATTGTCTCAAATGTAAAACTAAAACAGAAAATAAGGATGAGACGACGGAAAAAACAAAAAATAATAGAATGATGTTAAAAAGTATTTGTGCTGTTTGTGGTAGAAAGAAAAGTATGTTTTAAAGAAGTCGCTGGGAGCTGGTTGCCCTCCTGGCAGGATTATTTTAGTAGACGACTAAAAATATAGAATGATATGCAAGTGCGATTCTGACAGAGATTTATGTCTCGAGCAAAATAAAATTGTCACATACTGTCAACGTTGTAACAACAGAGAAATAATTGGAACAGGTATAGATATACATAAATTTATTGGCAAATTACCAAAACCAAAAGGAGGCTGGACATTGCCAGGCCATAAATACACTGGACCTTATAATCCTCTTGATAAACAACTAGATGAAAATGATAATCCTCTGCCAGGACAAGAACCTTACAATCAAGTTGATGCAATAGCAATGCGTCACGATATCTGTTATCGTGATCATGAAAACTCAAAATCGGATTGTGATAAAGTAATGTTAGACGAACTTCGTGATATGGAACCGACAAATCTACGAGAACGTTTTGATAGAAAGCTGGTACAGGGTTTTATTGGAGCAAAATATAAGTTAGGACTCGGAAAGGAATTGTACGACGATCTCGCAGCCGAACTACACAAACCTAAAAAGAAAAAGTTACGCGACGTAAAGTTGTCGCAAATGCCGCTGATGATATCTGGGCGATAGATTTAGTAGATGTGTCAAATCTAGCTCAGTTTAATGATAATAAGAAATACTTGTTTAATGTCATAGATATTTTTAGCAAATATGCTTTTAGTGTTCCAGTTTTAGACAAGACAGGAACGTCGATAACTGATGCGTTAAAACAAATAACAAGTACAGAAAGAAAACCAAATAAAATCTGGACCGATCACGGAGCGGAATTTTTCAATAAAAAGTTTGAGCAGTTTCTAGAACAAAATAATATCAAAAAGTATGTTACAGGAAACGAAGGTAAAAGCGTTGTCGTCGAGCGATTTAATAACGAATAAAATACACAAATATTTGACAGCTAAAAATACCAATAAATATATTGACAATTTACAAAACATTGTTGACGAATATAATAACACGAAACACCGAACCACTAAACTATCGCCAAACGACGCAATCAAAAATCCGATATTAGCAAATGAAAACATGTATCGCAGACATAAATTTAAAGTGGGTGATCGAGTTAGAATTTCTTTGACGAAAAAAACATTTGAAAAAGGTTTTACTCCAAACTGGACTGAAGAAGTGTTTGTAGTTGATAAAGTACTTTTAACAATACCTGTAACATACGCGCTAAAAGATCTGGTAGGGGAACCGATCATTGGTAGTTTTTATGAACAAGAACTTCAGAAAACTGAGCAAGATGTTTTCGTTATCGAAAAAGTGATTAGGAGAAAAGGCAATAAAAGTCTAGTCAAGTGGCGTGGGTATAGCGATAAATTTAATAGCTGGGTACCAACTAAGTCGATCCAATAACGTTATTATAAATTTGTTCGTATTTCACAAGCACAGATTTACATTTGATAGTTTTACATAACGAAATTAAATGTAATTTTCTTTCATTATCGACTGGCATTAAATTAAATATCTTGGCGAAAATATAATCGTATTTTATACTCCTTTGCTGGCCAGTTATTTTTAGATTTAAAAACGGCCTGATAAGCTGCCAAAATATCTGTTGTTCGGCAACAGTAAAATTAAATTTTATTATTTTTTTAGCAATATGATACTTAACATTATATCGTCCAGTTGTTGGTCTGCTGTAATTTTTTCTGTCAGCGACGGTGACTATTTCATCGTCATCATCAATATTATTGTATAACATATCATCTTCGCTATAGCTAGAAGATTTGTCTATTATATCGGTAGAGATTGTAATATTATCTGCGACTTTATCGCCAGCGACTTTATCGCTAGTGATTTTAACATTGTCTGCGATTGTATCTTCCGCATATATTTCAGCAAGTCGTTTCATCAAGTTCATATTATAATATACTTTTATCTAATTTATTGTTATAAGATATGACCGACTAGGTAAAATATCATCAAAAGGTTAATATATTAAATTACAACGAACTAGCCGAAGCAGTTCGAAAATGTCTGTCGGGTTATAGTTCGTGTTATGTTGACGTTATTGTGATGCCTGGCGAAAATGATAGGATATTGCTAACAGCAGCAGAAAAAAAATAAACTTAATGAAAGTGCTTTTATAACATTAAAATTTGATCGCGATGATATTATGGCATTTGCACACAACTGTCTTACTAAGACGGAATTACAAAATATCATTAATCATCATATCTGAAAACAATCCTGGCATCATATTCACTTGAAAAAGCTGATCCTGTTATTCTATCGGCAACAAATTTTACTACCCCAGGATTTATCTTATAGTGTTTCGCCGCAGCTGAAATAGATTTAAATTTAATCTCCTCATCTGTTTTGAGATTCAACGAAACAACAGGTTTTGCCGGATATCTAAAATTAATACCGCCACCTCGTCCTTTTTTCACATTTTCCTGCTGGGTAACTATTTCCAAATTTTCTATTCAAGTATCAGTTCTTACGTTATTGATGTGATTAATCACAAGACCATCGGGTATGGGTCCGTTAAACACCTCGTAAACAAAACGATGACTAAGATAACTAACTTTATCGGTTAGTGTTCCTCTGACATTTATACGTAAATATCCGCTATTATTCAAATTTCCAATAACTTTTTTTGTCCTTATATGTCGTATAATTCCCTTATCATTTGCTTCGCATAGATCAAATACTTTATGACGTTGAAACTCATCTTGTAAAGATAGGTTTTCAATATTGTCATCAGTAATCGAGCCATTTACTCTATAGACTCTTTGTCCTTCTGGAATATCATCGCAGAACAAAGTATAAATAAAATCTTTTCTAAACATTTCCGTTCTCTCAGCATTACCTCCATTTACACTAATCTTATAACCCGCTGGTGTTGGTTTTCCTATAGATTTTTTAGATTTTATGTTAATAACCGAACCTAATGCATTTCCAGCGTAGAAGTTATACTTCGGATGAACATGATATGCTTCTTGCTTCTCTGCTGTCAATCGAATGTATCTCAGATTTTGTGTCATTATACTATAAGGATTTTATATCTCTAATTGTTTGTTCAGCTGGCGTGCAGTGAGTTATCGATCGAACAATCAATTAAACATATAATATTACACTATAGTATAGCAATGCTGAAATTGCGAGATATAGCCAAGAAGAGTCTTATGGGAGAACCTGAAAAAATAGCGACTGCCTTTACAGGATTCGACAACAGTTATCGGTTTGATAAACAAATCGTACTGGTAAATTTTACTGCAACAAATCTCTATCATTTGCTTGAGCCAACTGTAAAACGTGAACTTGAAAAACATAAGGGTCTAAGAATATTAGTGCAATATCACGTTATATTTTCAAAGCTACTTGTGACAGAGGGATCGACTGACAAGGAAATTGCAGACCCTTACATTAATGCAAAATCACGACGTGTTTTGCTCGGGACTGATCTTTTGTCACTGGCTAATGAAATACACCAAGAAATTTGGAAAAAGATAGAAGAATTTACCGAATTGGGTTCGGGTTGGAAGTTTGAAATGATCGAGAAAATTTTATTTCACACAATAAAATATGACGTATTACGCGGTAGTTCGTATATTGATTTGCCACCAAAAATAAAAAATAAAAAATGCTGTGTAAACGTTAAAAACCTCGATAACAGATGTTTCCAGTGGGCTATTCTTTCCGCGCTATTTCCAGCAGAAAAACACGCTGATCGTGTTGACAAGTATATTAGTCACGTATCAAAATTAAATTTTAATGGCATCGACTTTCCAGTTTAAGAAAATCAAATACCAAAGTTTGAAAAGCAAAATAATGTTTCGATCAACGTTTTCAGACTAAACGAAAAAGAAAACGTCTATCCGAGTTACATTTCAGAAAAAGCTTCACAATCGATAATAAACCTGCTGTTTTATAAAAATCATTACGTTTGGATTAAAAACTTTAGTGGACTAGTTGGCAGACAGTATAATAAACGAAATAATAAAATATTCTTTTGTTATCGCTGCTTGCACGGTTGTACAGACAATGAAACATTACAAAAGCATTTGCAGTACTGTAGTGACGTACAACGAATAACGATGCCGTCCAAAGAAAATAGTGTTACAGTTTGTCCATCACAATCACAAACTAAAAATTCCTTTCGTCATATACGCTGATTTCGAATGCTTACTTCAGCCTGTACTTGGCGTAGAAAATAATCCTAACCAATCGAGCACAGGAAAACTCAAAATCATGTTCCGTGCGGAGTAGCATATAAAATAGTTTGTTGTGTTGATTCGAGATTATCCAAACCAATCAAATTATATCGTGGTAGAAATCCGGCTGTCTGGCTTCTCAAGGGGTTGATTAGCGAAGTTGATAATATATTTAATCGTTTGAAAAGAGTAACTCCAATGATAAAACTGACATCTCAACAAGAATCTGATCACGAGCAAGCGGAATTTTGTTATATTTGTGAAAAAGCTTTTGAGGATAATAAAAAAGTACATGACCATTGCCATCTCACCGGACAGTACCGTGGAGCGGTTCATGATCAATGTTATTTAAAATTTCATGCTCCAGATTTTATTCCAGTTATTCTTCACAACTTTCGAAGATATGATAGCCACATTATCGTAGAAGCTTTTGGTGATCCTGACGTAAAATCTCGTTTAAAACTCGATAACGTAATTAAATGCACTCCAAATAATTTTGAAAAGTATATGTCAGTTACGCTAGGTAAGTTGCGTTTTATTGACAGCCTACAATTTATGGCGGCATCATTGGATGAGCTGGTAAAAGGTTGTAGCGAGTTTGATAACCTACGAGACTGTTTTGGAGATAAATATAATCCACTGACTAAAAAAGGAGTATTTCCGTACAAGTATCTCGATGATTGGAGTAAATTTGATGAAACTTCGCTACCTGACAAGGACAAATTTTACTCACAACTTAAAAATGAAAATATAACCGATGATGATTACAAATATGCACAAGATATCTGGAAAGAATATGATTGTAAGACGTTTGGAGATTATCTTGATTTGCATCTAAAAACTGACGTGTTATTGCTGGCGGACGTATTTGAAAGTTTTCGAAAAGTGAGCTATAACAATTATGGACTAGATCCTTGTTGGTATTATTCTGCTCCCGGGCTGTCGTGGGACGCATTGTTAAAGTTTAGTAAAGTAAGGTTAGAATTACTGACTGACGTTGATATGTTCAATTTTATCGAAAAAGATATCCGAGGCGGTATTAGCGTGATAACAAATAAGTATGCGGAAGCAAACAATAAGTATATGAAAACGTATAATCCTAAGCTTCCTTCGAAGTATATAATTTATTTAGATTGTAATAATTTGTACGGTTATTCTATGGCAGAACCAATGCCTTTTGGTGGATTTCGTTGGATTACAGCTGAACAATTTCTATCGGAGACAGAAAAAAAGATACCCGACGATGTTTCGTACTTCGTTGAAGTTGATCTCGATTATCCAACTTCGCTATACAATTTACACAACGATTATCCTTTCTGTGCGGAATCGATGATAATAGATTATAGTTTGTTATCTCAAGAACAACACGCAACAGCATCACCAAGACAAAATTCTATGGTCAAAAAACTAGTACCAAATTTACTCGATAAGAAAAATTATGTTTTGCATTACAAAGTTTTAAAACAAGCAGTAGATGCTGGTCTTGTGTTGAGGAAAGTTCATAGAGTTTTAAAGTTTAATCAGCCGCCGTGGATGAAAGGTTATATTAACTCAAACACTTCGAGAAGAGCTGCAGCGAAAACTGATTTTGAAAAAAACTTCTTTAAGCTCATGAACAATTCCGTTTTTGGTAAGACGATGGAAAATATTAGGAAACGCGTAAATATCGAGCTAGTTAATGATATCAATCGCAGAAACAAACTTGTGTCAGACGATGATTTTGTTAGCATGAAAATTTTCAATGAAAATCTTGTCGCGATACAAAGAAGAAAAACAAATCTGAAACTAAACAAGCCAATTTACGTTGGAGCTTCCGTTTTAGATTTATCGAAATGGCTCATGTACGATTTTCATTACAATTTTGTTAAAAATCAATGGCCGTCCAGTAGATTATTGTTTACTGATACCGATTCGCTCGTGTACGAAATCGAATGTGAGGACGTCTATCAGGATATATACGATAATCGACATCTGTTTGATCTTTCCGATTACCGTCGTGACAGTAAATTTCATGACGACACAAATAAAAAGGTTATTGGCAAGTTCAAAGATGAAATGAACTCGAGCACCATCAAATATTTTATCGGATTACGCAGTAAAATGTACGCGGTATTACTAGATAATAATAAAATAACGAAAAAGGCAAAAGGTCTACCTCGCGATTTTGTTAAAAAGTTTATGAAATTTGATGATTACAAGTACGCGCTTGAAGGCGGTGTTAGTTTTATAAGAGCAATGGCTATTCGAACGAATCATCATAAACTTGAAACAGATGTCATTATCAAACGCGGATTGAGTAATTTTGATGACAAACGTTATTGCGAAAATGGAGTAGATACATTTGCACTTGGGTATTGTTTTGATGATAGATCTATACTCGATATTATATTCGATGACTAAGATATGAAATTTTATCTAAACTTTAGAAATATTGTTTGAAAATTTGACAGTCACAAATAGTTACAATAGCAAGATCAAATATCTAATGATGGACGGCAAACAGTTGACAGTTGAAATTAATAATGAAACATCAGGTATATGTTTTACCGCAGTTCGAGACAAGCTAAAACTTTCTCTTACCAGATCTGATGACAGCGAGTATTTCAATTACCTCGAACAATTGAGCCAGAAGTTGTTAGAGGAATTTAAAAACCTTCACAATCGGATCAGCCAACAAAAATATACTAAACTTACAATCGATCTTGATCGATCAAAAGTATATTTTATCGACAAAAAATATCCTCTTAACAAATCGCAAATAAAAGATTTATTTGAGTCTCGTCGCTGTGTGAGCAGTAAAGTAAAGTTTAGTCTCTACTATCGTGATGATGAAATATTTCTAATTTCAACAGTAGAAATATTGATAATTGGTGATGAGGTATAAATAATATATGAAAAACGTCACTTACTTGATTCCGCTCGGTGAAGACGTCCTCTTGAAAGTGCCTCAGAAGGAAATTTTACCTGCCTTATATACTAATAGATCTGCGTGGGCGTTTCTAGAAATTCCATGTGATTATGAGTCATTTTGCGTGGGTGTTTTCTGGAATGTTCTAGAACATATTACCTGGCTTGGCTGATAAATGATTATTGATTTTCAGGCTGCGATATGAGGCAACCAAAACACTGTAGAGTATTGATTTTCCAGACTGCATTACTGTAGTAATCTGGGGATGGGCTCATTTAATCTCAAAATATATTTGGGCTAGAATCCGCCTTTTAGTTTTTAGAAAAATCGTTTGGGGTGGGAATTTTAGGGTCTCTGAGAGAGTAATTTGTATTTGTTCTGAGAGTGGGGAGGGGGTGGAAAGAGGTCTCTGGGCCAGAACCAACGTTTTCCTTTACTACTGCCTAAGTGGACTTTTCATGGGGATTAACCGTGCTGAACAAGACACGAACTGAACTGCTCTCAAAAGCTTAATTAGTTAACCTGTTATACAAGTCCCGCCTCCTCACTACTTTCGCAGTCGGCAGGCAAAATCAACAATACATTTCTTGGTGGACCCATCTACTTATAGTTCCAATGTGATTGATCAATATGCTCATAAAGGCCATCCCACTCCACCCCCGCCCACTTGCAAAGGCATCATTGACTCACCTTTCATACAAGACCTGCTTCCTCCTTTACATTCATGACGGCAGGCAGAATCAGCGTAATACATGCTTTATCAGTGGACCCGAATTACATGCAGCTCCGACAAGACAGATCAGTCTGGGTACCCCATTTCATTGCCAAGAACTGGCTCCCGTCCATGGATAACCAGAATTTTGTAATGAAACCACTGTCTACTCTGGACACTTAAGCTCAAGACCAAGTACAAGATCCAGTACGATCTTAGAAGTGGTGTCTTAAAATATCAGAGCCGTTGCGTCGAGAGAGATCACGCTTATTTTTACCTCTCAAACAGGGACAGGACGATATAACAGCATAGACCCCTTTGTCCTGGATTAAGCGGATTACTCGCTCTACATATCGAGAAATAACTCCAGCTAAATGAATTTGTTACGCATTTCGGCTCACGATCTTAGAGCAGTTGCCACGAACATAGCCTTTGACGGGAACTGTTCTCTAACTGATATTATTCATGCCGTAGGATGGAGATCAGAGTCCACATTCTAAAGATTTTACCTCTGAGATCTTTCGTCCCAAAAGACTCAACTCGAGCTGGTGGGAGTTATAGCCGGAGCGCGACAGGTCACCTTTCCAGGTTGTTCGACAGCTTCGTACGACTCGATTTCAGGACTTCCGCTGAATTTGCGGGATGGAAATTTTTTTCCGTTTTGGAAGCCTCTCCTTTACAGATGGAGTCCTCTCTAGTCGGGTTATCTAGAAGTTGTCTCATATACCTTAAGGGACCGGTGATGGCATCTCCGGGGTAAGGGGATGTACCTCCTTCCACCTCTTACTTATTCTTCTAAGGTATTATGACTGAGTAATGTATTTAATGAAAAAACCATTTTTTTTTAAATAGCAAAATATGTTTCTTCGCGAATACTTACCTAATCATAATACACATGCATCCTACCAGCCTCCCCGCAGTTACACCCTTATAGAGAACGTGCCTTCCGCTCCAGTTTAACTGGGATATTGATGGGATTTGGCGGACATCCCTATATCAAGGGGAGATCACTCTGCCTGACCGCCACCTAGGTGGTCAAATAACTTTTATCTTTTTTCAGCTAAAATTGTTACCCTGAGAGGTCTGGATGTGCGAGATAGTAGTAGTTCTCCTAAGGCATTATGATTGGACAAGTATTCGCAAAGAAACATATTTACAAAAAAATTAATTTCTCTGAAAGCATTCGTACGATATCGAGTTAGTTGTAAACGAAAATGGTGCCAGCCTAACTTCGAATATGACTGTCACAATGAAGATCCTGAAAAATTCACATTATCAATACTTCTCTTAGATGTCGTATGATGTCTAGTTGCTAGAAACAGTGTAAATCTGATATTCAGTATAGCAGACATTTCTTGTTATCATTACTCATCCAAAATGAAAGTCATATCAACATGGGGTTACCACCTGAAGACTTCTTATGATGTCTTATTGGTCCTAAATGAAAATGGTGTCAGTCTGACATCCAATATGTCCACTATTGCAGCTAATTTGATAATCTTGTTATCGCTGAAGAATATCAAAGATGGCTTCAACACTGCAGTTAAAAGGAAGAAATGATCTTGAATTCCCTGAAGTTGTTTTTGCCTAGGAGAGCATCAGTTCCATCGGGTGACTCTTCTTTTTCATTACCCCCAAATGTGAAATTTACTTTTTAAACACCTGTATCTCCTTGTATCATATCATTTGGTCTTCCTACTGGCGCTCATTAGCACAACTTGTGCTGCAGGTTTTGCTGGATTGTCATGAAACTTGGTAAATATTTTAGTTATCACTATGTACATGCCAACAAATCACATTGCTTCCACAATTTTTGTTATAATTATTGCCTTTTGTATTGTAGCAATATATAAAACAATGTCATTTGTAAAACTAGTCCTCTAGTTTTGATGGATTCCTATGAAACTTTGTAAGTGGTACTATTATCGTCTCTTTAAGATGTGCACATTATTCTTAGAGTAATTGTCCTTTGCTTATTGCAGTATATGACAGTCTCATTAGCACAACTAGTCATGCAGTTTTTAGTGCACCTGGCCAAATATAATATCATTTAATGTAGGTATTATACGACCAATAACAAACACAAATATAATAATATATTATGTAGCTATTATAAAGCCAATACTAATCACAAATAGAATATATTCTGTAAGTATTATAAACAAATAATTAACACAAATATGATCTCAAATTCTGTAGGTATTCTGAAACCAATAATAAATACATATTCTGTAGACATTCTAAACCAATAATAAACACCAATAGTATATCATATTCTATATGTATTATAAAATCAATGATAAAAAGAATATAATATATTCTGCAGGTATTCTAAATCAATAATAAACACAAATATAATACACTGTAGGTGTTCTAAAACCCAATACAATATTACTAGCAGTTAAGTCTACATACATACCACATTTATCACTCAGTAGTGATGTGAAATTAAGTAATATTGTTTTTACACAGGACAATCAAAATATTTCAGTGTTCCTAACAGCTCATTACAAAAAATGTAAAGGCTTGTTGTTTAAGTTTGTATTGTAAACAGTCCATTATCTTATGAATGATTCTGAAATGAAAACTCAAAAGTCATGTATCATCTGTAACTGTGAAATATAGTAAATTTATCATTGCTCTGTATCATTTGTAACTGTGAAAAGTAGTAAATGGCTCATAGCCCTGTATCATCTGCAACTGTGAATTGTAGTAAATTTATCATAGTCGTTTATCGTCTGTAACTCTCAAATGTAGTAAATTTATCATAGTCTTGTATCATCTGTAACTGTCAAATGTAGCAAATTTATCATAGCCCTGTATCATCTGTAACTGTGAATTGTAGTAAATTTATCATAGTCGTTTATCGTCTGTAACTGTGAAATGTAGTAAATTTATCATAGCCCTGTATCATCTGTAACTGTGAAATGTAGTAAATTTATCATAGCCCTGTATCATCTGTAACTGTGAAATGTAGTAAATTTATCATAGCCCTGTATCATCTGTAACTGTGAAATGTAGTAAATTTATCATAGCCCTGTATCATCTGTAACTGTGAAATGTAGTAAATTTCTTATAGTCCTGTATCATCTGTAACTGTGAAATGTAGTAAATTTATCATAGCCCTTTATCATCTGTAAAGGTCAAATGTAGTAAATTTCCATAGTCCTGTGTCATCTGTAAAGGTCAAATGTAGTAAATTTATCATAGTCCTGTATCATCTGTAAAGGTCAAATGTGGTAAATTTATCATAGTCCTGTATCATCTGTAACTGTGAAATGTAGTAAATTTATCATAGCCCTTTATCATCTGTAAAGGTCAAATGTAGTAAATTTATCATAGTCCTGTATCATCTGTAAAGGTCAAATGTAGTAAATTTATCATAGTCCTGTATCATCTGTAAAGGTCAAATGTAGTAAATTTATCATAGTCCTGTATCATCTGTAAAGGTCAAATGTAGTAAATTTATCATAGCCCTGTATCATCTCTAAAGGTCAAATGTAGTAAATTTATCATAGTCCTGTATCATCTGTAAAGGTCAAATGTAGTAAATTTATCATAGTCTTGTATCATCTGTAAAGGTCAAATGTAGTAAATTTATCATAGTCCTGTATCATCTGTAACTATCAAATGTAGTAAATTTATCATAGTCCTGTAACTGCCAAATGTAGTAAATTTGTAAATTTCAGATCATCATTTTGATTGTTATGATTTCGTGTGACGTTCCATTTATTTCTAAATTTTTAAAGGTTATTCGTTATGTTAGGATTACTATATCAAGGTTTGTCTAAACACTTTTCGCTTTGATTTTGATAATGTTTACAGACAAAAAATGGATGATATTCATCTTGTACGAATGCCAAGTTACTGTGATAACAAAACTTACTCGAATGATGTGTTATAAAAACATCATTATGTCTACCAGTCATTATTTAAAGTTTATGGTTAGAACATCTGAATCATTTAAAGAACTTTACTGGTATAAATAGGTGAACCTATAGAAAGATGCTTCTCAACATTTCATAATGTTTTATAATTTTGATAATACCTACATTTTGACTACTACATGATTTTATCATGTCAGTTTTGACAATCTTTCAATCTTGAGGGAATGCTGTTACAAATAGACTAACATCTCCAACATCTTGTGATATCCAGTCAAAGCCAAAACCATTTCTAATTAAACAAAAATGTCTCGTGCGTGATGCCCATGTAACAAGTCCATTGTCATTTAATGACTTAAGCACTTTGTAGTATTCTGCTGGATATCTGCTCCTTCCCATACGTAACAATTGATACCAATATTTACCACATCTAGACTAATATGTAACAAACAATGGTAGTCTGCCACATTCTCTAACGGCAATATTATTATTCACATCATATGAGATATATATATATTGTTTGCAGCAGCGGCTTTGAACACTATCAATACATTTCAGAATCATTATATAATATAGGTTTTACCATAGTATCAACTATTTTCCAAGGCATCTACACAACTAAAGTATCCAAATTTCCGTTGGTAATAAATGGTAGTCATAACATATTTAATACTCCGAGCTACTAATGTTTCTTTAGCCTTTATCCGGGATAATTTGGGTGTAAACAGAAGACTCGTATATTTGTAAAATGAAACTCTACCAATGTATGCCCCATTTAAAAAGTACTTTACATAAATTACTTATAGGTCCTCCATTTCAAAAAACAATTATTTTTGTCTTGTCCAAGTTAACTACTATTCCAATGGTATAATAAAACCGTTATATGATGTGCACATGTTGCGACACTATCGGCTTATCGTTGCAATTAACTATATCATCTGCAAATAAGAGTGCTAAACGTTCAGGGACAATTCTGAAATAAAAATACCTCTACCACAATTATCGCTTAGTAGCCGAATCAAATCATAAATAAACAAAGAAAATAATAGTAGACTGAAAACACAACCTTGTCTAGTCCCCAGCATACAAATTATTCCGTTAAGCCTTCACTTAACTTTATACATGACCACGAGTAGGAGTACACACAATTTAAAATGGATAAAAATACCTTTTGAGGCAATATACTTCTACAATTTAACTTAACTCTAAAGTGAATATGTTAACAGTAACGGAATATCCCTGCCAAAATTCAGTTTGTGCTTCGTCATTAATGCAGCTACTTTCAGTCCATTCGTATAAACGCTTGTTTAAAACAGAGGTAAAGATTTTACACACAGCATTAATCAAAGAAAAACCCCTGCAATTATTATAATCGTCTAAAGAGCATTCTTTGTGTACAGGCCATATAATATCTCCTCATGAACTAGGAAAAATACCAGTATTAAAAACTTTGTTAATAAGTGCTGCTAACAGTGCTGTTTTAAGCGGCATAGTGCACTTAACAAAAGTCCATTCCAATCCCAGTTGGACCGCAAGCCTTTCCAGACTTGAGTCTAAGTATACAGGGTGCAACTTCCTATTCAGACATAAGTTCACTTTGTACATCCCAATCTGCATGATGTATATGCAAATGAGGTTCCTTTTTACTGTCATCAATGACTATTTCCCCTAAATAATAGGTTCTTACAATAATTATTCCGCTCTGAGCCAAGAATGTTAGATTTGCTAAAATACCCCCTGTAGCCACATGATCTAAGTGTTTTCCCTTTTTATGTGGATTAACTCACACATAAACAATAAAGCTTCTCGGTTTCTCTTGCTATTTTTCTTTATTTTACAAACATATTTGAATTTATTTTTTTGCATGCTTATCAAATCAAGATTAACCGTAGAGTTACTTACTCTAAAACTGCCTAACAACTTATTTTTGTCATCTTTGCTATTTTCACACTCAGTATCCCACTAAACAGGTTGAGACAATCTTTTTATAGAAAGACTGTCGAACTTTAAAACAATCCGCATTCATATGAGCAATGTCAAGAACACACTTGCAGTCTCATCCATATTTTTGTTGATCAATGCACCTGTATTTGAATTGCACTAGTAGGAACCTCTACTAACATTTGACAAAATAGTCCCTTGAACTCATATTTTAAAATATTAAATATCAACTGCTCAGTAAAAGTACTCTCTATATAATAATTGTTTGTGTCGTCCTCTGAAAATATTACGAGCAAAACATGAAGTATATTTTAGTGGGAATTTTGCTCTGTTGTCTCTTTCTTCGACATGGAAGTATGTTATTAACTGGTAAAGTCCTAGAGAAGCAAGCATGTAGTCCCCAAAGCTCGCACCTTCCTTAGCTATACATGTAAAATTGAATTCATGGAATCTGCCATGTAAAGTGTGTATTTCAAATGTACTACACATTTGTACACATGATTTACCAAACGTTTTATATCTCTCATAATCTTTGCTTTTTCTTGGTAGTGAAAATGAATAACTTTCATGCAGTACGTCACCAAAAATAAATTCAAAGTTATCATCATTGATAAAGTCTAAGAAATCCTTCATTCCTGCATTAAATTCGCCTGCCAAAAATAGTAGTACATCTGGAAAAAGTAATTTCACTCTCGCTAAGTATGATTCGGACAACTTAACACCATCTTTCTCTTCAGTATAATAATAATAATAATAATAATAATAATAATAATAATAATGAGGACTTTGTATAACGCCTAATCTTTAGAACTAAGCGCTTTACAACATTTGACAACACTTAAAAAAAAAAACATATATAATGATATGATTACAAAAATAAAAAACAAACACCACGAAATTAGAAAACAGAAAACATGCTGTAAATATTTAAGGTAAGGAAACATTATTAGGTCTTTAAGTCTGTTCTTGCAGTTGAAATAGGTGAGTTTTAAGAGCGCTTTTGAATGAGATCACTGTGTCTTTGTGTCTAAGTTCAGTCGGCAATTCGTTCCACGTTGCTGGGCCCTGGTATGCAAAGAAACGTTGTCCATATGATTTCATTTTCATAGTGGGAATAATGAGAATATGAGTGTCAGAAGAGGAGCGTAAGTATCTTGCTGGTGTGTACACATGGGTGAGGTCAGATAGGTATGTTGGACTGGAGCCCGTCAGTGAAACGTAGCACAGAGAACAAATTTTGTGTTTAATTCTGCATCGAATGGATAGCCAATGTAGGGTACAGAGCAGGGGGGAGGCGTGCTCTGATCGTAGTACTCTAAGGATGATCCGAGAAGCTGTGTTTTGAACTTTTTGAAGTTTCTGGAGTAGATACTGAGACGAACCAGACAGAATTGAGTTACAATAATCCAGTCTTGAAAGTACTAAGGAACACACAAGTGTTTTAGTGGCATCAACTAAAAGATACTTGCGAATGGAGCTGATGCGTCTCAGCTCAAGATATGCAGCCTTGCATATGTTCATGACATGTTGGTGCAATGAGAGAGTACTGTCGAGAGTAACACTTAGGTTTCGTACTGACTATTGAATTTAATGTTGGTGTTGCTGATATTTATTGTCTGAGGTAAAGGATGTGAATGAGAAAGTCTTTGTGTTGTAATCAGAATGGCTTCAGTTTTATCATCATTCACCTGCAGCTTGTTACATGTCATCCCTGTATACAAGAGATCGTTCTGGCGAAATGTATGCAGAACATAGATTATATCTTTAACAATATGAAAAAACGTTGTATTCAAAATATATCATTACACAATTACCAAATTAAGAAATTATGCGTAAAACACCACCAGATATCAGTAACATTATCGTTAACAAAAACAAAGATACCACTGCTGTTTCTAACCTATCAGAACGCTTTGCTATTATACTAGCAAAATCGATGTTTTAACTTACTTGGTACATCAGAGGTTTCTTTTTTTTTTTTTTCGACTTAGGCCTGGGCCAACTTCAAGTGACTTTTCATCCTTTTCAGTCCGTTACCAATCTAAAGATGGGTAAAACTGGTTTAGTGATTTAAAAATATAGTATAAAGTTTCCACATTCGACACTATGGTATATTTTGCATCCCGCAAATTTTAGATTTAATCTTAAAAAAATAATAAGTGGGAGTGAAGCTTTGATTATTTGACGAATTGTAAGCTCGAAAGGATCAAACATAATATACGATAAATCTTTCATGCAAAAATACAACCAATAACTGGAACATTGTGTCTCAACTGTGAACAGTAGTATTGTAAAGTAGCTTTCAGAGTATGCTGCCAAACAGAAACTCCTAGCATATCAGGGTATTTAGATATCCTTGTAATATTATCTCAGTTGAATATATGTATATAATATGCGGCTTTCCAAAAATTGTAAGACAGCACCTTGACCTTTTTTTGACAACGATGCCACTAGCATTTTGTTTACGCAGGCAATTTGGGGAACAACCTTAGACTATAGTAATGCCAAAATTTTTGATGAATACTGCAACTGATGTGATTTCCCAAAACTTTAAGACAGCTCTTAAATAGTTTTGACGCGGGTACTGCAGCCAGAAAAAAAATTATACCTAGGTCTCAGCTTTTACACTTTAAATATAAATAGTATATAATTCAAACTACAGTTATCACGGGGTCATTTTCATGAAAACTCGTTCGTTGTTTTTAAACTGCTTTTATTTAGAGCAATTTTACAAATCTTCTTGTTTAATTGTATATGTGGAATGAAAACTCCACAAACGTCGACTTGCGTTAAGAATACACATATCTGACTTGTGCATACCTTTGTGCATACCTTGAGAGTGGAACCCATTACTGTAGTATGCATCGGCCTTCATAATGTAAGACAGAATTTGGAAGAGAACCCAATTTTTAATAAAAAGTTTGCAGAAGAAATTCTTGGACCTTTTACAAGAATGAGGTCTATTTAACAAATCTTGACACTATATTTTAAGGATTTTAAAGTCTTTATTCCGTGACCTGTTGCTTTCTTTAATGCCATCCCAGCAGCAGTTCCAACAGAACCAAGTGAAGCTGCTTTTGCAACAGCTGGGGCTGCAACGGCTATATCAATGCTAGTATAGCTGCAAGAAGTGGAAATATACCACCCGTCTTGGCAGTGTCTTTAATGGCACCCGCAGAAAGATTAAGTCTAACACCAGTCGCTGATCTTTTGGCGTCATTGAAATGCCTGAGTTGGCGTTCTGTCAAGGATAGTTTATTTGGACCTTTCGGATCGCAAGAGATCTGTGCTGATTTCAGTAATCTTTTTATTCCAGAATTCTTTTTCCAATGCTTATTACAGCTTTTTAATCTGACCAGGAGTTAGAGTAGCATTAACGTGATGATATGACATTATAACATCATGGGTGATTTAATTACTGATCGTGCAATAGATCACGAGTAATCCAATTACATGTTTCCACTGGGGCATCAACGACTCTCATTCGCCCACCAACACCTTCAAGCAACGTTGTTTTGTCTGAGAATATAACAGCGATTGCTCTATAACCACCAGCGGGCAGCCGTGCTACGCGAGCTCGGAAGTATATGTCAACGACTGATTGTCTGAACAAATCCAAATGTTCCATTGAGAAATAATAGATTGGATATAATGTTGTGCAATCCCGCTGAGATATCTGCAAACCAGAATCCACATTCTGATGAAGCCCCATGAATGTCATCAACCGATGATAAGCACGTGCAAGGTCAAGAATAATTTCTTCGGTATGTTTCTGATATTTCTGCAGAAACACGTTTGCTATCGCTTATGAGTTCTGGAGCATATCACTGCAATCATTTTACATGCTCAATGCAGACTAGATATATGATAATTTAGGAGTGTCTGAAGTTTCTCTGCGGTTAAACACTTATCAGAAACCTACCGAAGAAATTATTCTTGACCTTGGCAACAATCATGTCGCACGTGCGTATCACAAGCTATTATTATTTATGCACCGAGCTGAATACGTTGACATATTCTGCAGATTTCCCCTTTACTGGGTTGTATTTGATTTATTACTTTCCGTTGGAACAACGGGACTTTCTTAAGCAGTCTATTTTAGATATGTACTTCCATGCACGTATTACTAATCTGCTTGCTATTAACAATTATAAATGCATTGCTGTCATTCTCGCTGATAAGCTGTTGTTGTTGTAGAAAGTAGGTGGCCGTATGAGGGTTACTGACGCGCATGTAGAAAACTGTTATAGTATTCTCGAACTAGCAATTGAACCTGTTACGTTTTCAAAAGATAATGTCCTGTCACTTAGTTAATCTTGGCCTTGGTCTAAAGCAGCTTGCAAACTTAGGGAACGTAATACGAAATGATTGCGGGGTCACACTGAAACTGTCTCCAAAGAAGTTAATCGGAATTGTCCTCGTGTGGTTGACCCAAACACAACCTGATCAGCTTAATGCGGCAAAACAGAAGAACACATTCAGCTCAAAGCGGCCCTGATGTGGATCTCAGCAGGTTTGCCAGCAAAAAAGATTTGACTAAGTTTAACAGCCGGGTTGTTGTTGACGTCGACTCCGGCCATCTTGTGGTTTTCAAGAACAAACTTACAACGTGCATCGTGGACAGTCATGATATTGTTTTGAAGGTGCCATCCGCTATGGCAAAGAATTTGACTGAAATCTGAAACTTGGGGAATAAGAGACGCTGGTGTGTCGGTTACATCTATAAAAGACTATGACGAGATAAATACGAAATCAAATGTTAAAAAAATCTGGCGATAAAATGAATGGATACTTTAACACGAATGGAAATCGATTTCAACTGATCCAAGAGCCAATCGACGATGATGATGCTGCAATAAAGCAATATATGGAGAAAAAAAAATAGTGATATCAAGATCGTGGTTGACAACGCCAGATGGTCAGAAAATACTTAGCATCATTTTTCTGATGGCACATATTATAATATGCAATGAGGAGGAGGAGGAGGAGCAGTACCTTCTGGAGTATTTGGTGTATCACATGTAAATATTGATGGATTTCATCCCAGTGGTGATTTTAGACTTGTTGTTGACAGATCTGGATATTATTTCTTTATCCGGTATGCGTCCACTGTGTTAGTATTCAGTTCGTAGAACTAAGACAATCATATACAAATCCTAATGGCGAAGCTAAAATATTAAAATCTATGTATTCTTTATCTAGGTCAGATCCCAATGATAAGTCATCAAAATCATTTTAGGTTGCAGGCTCGTTCAAGATCAACAATTTTGAAGAAATTGAGATACATGGGACAGATATTTGGAATGAAGCGTTATTAACCGTCTTTGGAGTTTGTGTTATATATATAATGGGGTGGTAGATCGGATGATATTGGATGCTAGCATTGAAAGCAATTCAATTTCGTTCCACTTGTTGACGAATACCTTCTTCAAACTTATGGCATCAAAAGACACTCATATGCACTAAAATATAACCTTGCTAAGGTCAAAATAAAGATCAAGAAATTGGGACCAGTCTGATGTACCAATACCAACTCAAAACCATCTTGGAATCATCTGCATTAGCACGCAAAAACGCTAGGTAGCTGACTACGCCCCAAAGTATGAAAACACTCGGGCATTGTTTCTACAGCGATGAAGTGGAGCTCACCTATAAATCCATTCCGACTGCATTCCCCGTTGATTATGTTCCACCAACATTGACTCAACCAGGAGGAGAAAAATCTCGACTCTCATTCAACAACGACGCACTTGTCAGTGTAGCAGTTTTTGGGTGAATATCGTTTAAGATACTAAGAACAGGTGTGATCAATATGGTTCTATACGAACGCGATACCAGATCCCCAGATTTCGCACAATTGCTGGAGACAAGTATTACTCAGGCAGATATTTTCTATGATTGCATGATGGCAGTACCAGTACAAAAGAACAATTCCACTTGAAGAAGCCAGCAGGTTGAGCAATTATACTTCCTGATCATATTATTAGAACTAGAACTATGAGTGACCCTCGATGTTACAGTCGTGAGAAAATAATCTAAGCGGAATAACAACTGCAAGATGAAATCACCAAGAGACCTGCGTTGCTCATGAAATATAAACGCGTGTACTTGTTAGTAGATGATATTTGCGCATTTATCGCCTCGACCGTTGGCCTTATTATTGATAGAATTGTGACCACAGCAACCATTATAAGCTTACCAGTTGGATTTGCTGTCGGGGCAAATATCGATAATAATCGGTTTGATTGCCGGTACTGGTAAAATAATTTTGATACTCTTACATTCACGAAGATTCA
Organism: Megalonaias nervosa; assembly: GCA_016617855.1. NCBI lineage: Eukaryota > Metazoa > Mollusca > Bivalvia > Unionida > Unionidae > Megalonaias > Megalonaias nervosa. The sequence continues at coordinate 46,337 of JAECUM010006000.1, forward strand.
TTTCACAACCTCTCTGGCAGTACAAAGTAGTCTCAGTACGATATATATATATATATATATATATATATATATATATATATATATATATATATATATATATATAAAGTTGTCAGTGTCTTGGATTTAGTGTTTGATACAGACATTTTCAAACTATTCGACAATGTTACATAAGATTCAATTTTGTCTTCATGACATTGTAGTCGTGAAGGTCAGTAATGTCTTTGGTTCAACTGATTCATGGCATCTTTTATATATTGATAGGCATCATGATATGTTCAAACTTAACAATTGTTCCATTAAATATCCCAGAAGAAAAATATTTGTATAGATTGACAATTTTTTACAGTTGCATGCTTTTAAACCGCCAAGCTGATTCACATGATTAATTATCTAAATATTCTGAACGAGCAAATCGATGGTTTGCACAGAAGAATTAAAAGAAAACTTTAATCAGTTTCAACTATTACACATGATTAGCGGTCAAGAAATGGATAATGATAGGAACGAACTGGAAGATAAATGAGTGAAGAAAAAAATTATTAAGAAAACAGGAATGTCATGAATTACATGACACTACAGGCGATCTTCTTAGTCGTTAAAACTGAAGGGTCCAAGCCTGAGCTAGTCGAAATTAAAATAGGAAAAGGCTGACTCAAAGTAACTGTCTCAACAGTCACTTACCATAATAGCTACATCCCCGAGATGTTATGACATTTTCTTTAATGAGCAAAATACGAAATGATGAGCACCGTCAAGATCCTATATTGTGCTACACTTGATACATCATACAATATAGTATTAAACAAAATGTTAGGGTTCAAAACAGGTTCACTATGCAAACCAACTTTTCACGAACGTATAAACGCAAACGTGGCAGTATATTTGTCTGAGTTGACCAAGAACTAACAAGTTCGCATTGTTTTGTTACCTGACAAGATTGTGCCATAGTAGTAGATGATATGCTCAGTGGAGGTAATGTTACAAAACATGCACTCATTGCATTGTGTGTCATAATCTCGTCGTGTAGAGTTAAATGCACTCATTGCGTTGTGTGTCATAATCTCGTCGTGTAGAGTTAAATGCACTCATTGCATTGTGTGTCATAATCTCGTCGTGTAGAGTTAAATGCACTCATTGCATTGTGTGTCATGATCTCGTCGTGTAGAGTTAAATGCACTCATTGCATTGTGTGTCATAATCTCGTTGTGTGTCATAATCTCGTCGTGTAGAGTTAAATGCACTCATTGCATTGTGTGTCATAATCTCGTCGTGTAGAGTTAAATGCACTCATTGCATTGTGTGTCATGATCTCGTCGTGTAGAGTTAAATGCACTCATTGCATTGTGTGTCATGATCTCGACGTGTAGAGCTAAGAGGACATCACTAACTATATAGCTGTTTACCTTACCATCGAACTTCTGGCGTGCTAGAATGTTTCACATTTAAGTGGCTGGTTGTAAAGAAATTTCTAAAGTTTATGAGACTTTTTCGTTTTTAATTCTGTGTCATAACTGAGTTATTTAGAATTTAATTATAGGACGTGTTTAGCGACGATGTTACATCGTCATTCAATATTTGTATTTCTAGTTGGTTTTTTAGCGCATCTTGAAACGTGAGAAATCGGTAAAAACAATAGCGACTGCGCAAAAACAGGCCATTTCCATACTCTTTTTGAGTCGGTAGTGGTCACACGTATATTTAAGATAAAAACTGAAAATTACTCATGCTTGACGAATTTTTTGGAAACTGTGCCCATATAAACACATTTTCCCCTCTGAATGGGCAGTTGCCAGCTGATTATGCTAAATCAAGCAGCACAATTTGAATTTTGTCATAAACGTAACATTGTAGTATTTAAATTTCACATTCCTCACACTATACGTTTATTTTGAACTGGATAAAACCATCTATCTTTCTACAATATGAACATCAATAGTATTTATTGAAGACTGTTGTTACTGGTTCATATTACAGCCGTCACACTCTTAATGTAAAGCAATACCGTAATGTATACAGTGATACCAAGTGGGATATTTTGAACACATCCAGCTGGACCCGCTGAAAGATTAGAAGACAATGACAAGAATTTATACAAGGACCGTTTTCTGGCTGTTTAAGTATGTGTAGAGCAGAAATGAAAATGTTTCCTTTACATTAGATGCTTTATTTGATTGCCATTGCAAGGGTATAGGATAAGAATGATATATTAGGCATGTCGCCGGATCCAGTCTATTTAAAGCCTACATATATTTCGCATGTGATTTAAAAACACCACATAAATAAATCCCAACATGGTGATTTCTAACGTTTTTAATATTAAACATGGATTGCCATAGTGTCTGAGTTACACATTCATTCAAGGTTTGGCTGTGTATTAGTAATGGGGATTTTCGATTTTTGTTGCTAATTAATGCATTCTATACACCATGACTTTACCCTCGAAACACATGCGAGTGCATAATTTATGTGAGTGGGAGAGCCCATGGTGAAATTCGAACAAAACAATCCGACGTGCACTACCTTAAGCAAAGTTACTACAAGGTACTCCAGTCAGGCAAGTGCACTATTAGGCTGATCGTGTTCAGACAAACATTTGACTTAATTTTCACAGCCCGTTTTTGGGCGCTAACGCCTCGGTTCCATAGATATGAGAGGAGTTGCCGGTGCTTTTCCGTTTCGACTAGCACCTCTTCGAACTCAGTCAAGCTACTTGTTTTATCTTCGATGATTATCGAGTAGAGTTTACTAATTGTATTGAAACTAATTTGTGCTGTCGTGAGAAGTTCTGAGTAGTTACGCGTTTGTATTTGGTAAGTTTTCTGAGCGATTTTTATCTCACAGATGTTGTTCCGCTTCAATTATTATTGCGATTTTATCTCACAGATGTTGTTCCGCTTCAATTATTATTGCGATTTTATCTCACAGATGTTGTTCCGCTTCAATTATTACTTAGTAAGTTTGAGCATATAGGTCTTCTATTAATGTGATCGCGAAGTATAATTCAGCTGCAAGACGGACTCGTTGCTTCCAACCAATTTCCCTTTTTAACACAAGGGGACAGAACTGCCAGGTAATCATAGAAAATATACTTTGGAAATATTTAAGACTCCGGCAATTATTCGTTGTGAGGGCCAAGCAACACCCTCATTTACAACTATATTGACTGCGCCATTCATTGTTGTCAGAACTATCGTTCTTGTTTTCGCCCAGAATCTGTTACACGGACAAGTGCGAACTTGTTGAAGAATAGTCGAGATTTTTCTCCTCTTGGTTGAGTCAAGGTGGGTGCAACGTAATCAACAGGCATGGATTTGTCGGGGAATTCTACGTCAACGCTGAAGAAGCAATCCCTAAATGCTTTCGTACCCTTATCGTGTTAATGCAATGATTCCAACACACTGTCAGCAAACTCATCACCATATTTAGAATCCTAGAATCCAGTGCTAGACATCACTGCCACACTGTAGACAGCGTAGCGATATGACTGAAAAATTGTTAAAGCTACATTAAAAATAAAAAAAAACCACACAGACACACATCAACACGTATTCGTCCCAATTTCTGTTGTCAAATCCAGGCTGATGATGACGGTTTCCCACTTGCTGGAAATTATCGATGCTAGTTCATCCCAGATAAAAACACCTCGGAAATTCTTGAATGACTTTGCCATAGCGGGTAAAGCAAAACTGGTCAATAGACGCACATCAATCATCCACAGACGTGCAATTTGCGAGTCATACCGGGTAGTGGAAAATCTCTGCCTGAGAGTAGTTTCTGAGCTATTGAGGATTCAGTTCCGTCGGCTTATGCAAAAGCTAACAATATTTGAATGGAATATACACATTTCACCAGTCATTTCTCATTTATGCCACCGCTGATTTGGATAACTTTATTGTCACGGACGTTTTCTGTTGTTTGACCACGTTAAGGGGATAGAGTTTCTTTTGGGTGAACCACACTCCGACAATTCCATGTAAATTGGTCGGAGAAAGCTTCATTGTGATCATCAATCGTTTCGTACTGCGCTATTTATTTTTTTGCAAGCTGCTTTGAGTTAAGGAAAGGTTATTGAAAAGGTAACAGGTTCAATTACTACGTTACAAATTGCCTATATGCCTATCAATGATCCTCATTCGGCCACCTGTGCCCTCCAACAGAATCTTATCGGAGAGCATAACATCAATGCTTTTGTAAATTGGGAATAGTGGTGGTACCAAGAAGATGAAGAGTATTTGCACGAAAGTACATGTCGACCACAGACCATACTGAAACATTTTGGTGCTGCTATCTACCATTATAGCGTGTGCCCTTGTCACACGCTATATCGGACGCATCCTTAAATTTTGCTATGGTTTTAAAAAAAAATTATAAAAATGTTTTGGTTTTATCTAATATCTTTTGCGAGACAACCGTAATCCTCTTCTCATTGCCAGATTTGCAATCACAAAATCAGGAATATGTTGTTGAGTGGCTTCATTTATGATTTTACTGACCGGAGCTGGTTTTGTTCCTGTCGATGGAAGTGTAACTAGTACCTTTGATTCAACCTTTTCTGGAACTCAATTCACTTATCGTTGTAGTCGATCTCGAATCGACTGAACCACTTGCAATCCCAGATTTTCAACCGATCCTAAGCAACATATCTTGATGCTATCAACAACAGACATTACAACTTGTACAGCGACTGGTATGGAGCGCAAGGTCAGGGCAGCAAGCACTTTTGGTGCGCCTGTGAACAACACGCACGGGGATCACACATCCACGTTCAACTGTAATACACAACTTTATTGTTAAGGTTTCCCGGCGGAGATCTAACAATCCTGGTCCACAACTGCGAAAATGAATATGTGCCAACCGACGATTGTGGCATGGGAGATACACCGGTTTCGTGGGAGTAATCACTAAAGGCGTTCTCTACAGAGGTTATGTACATCTGAGAGAGTGACAGGCGTAAGTTGAAGTTGTTTGCATTTGCAACATGCACAACGGAAAGAATGTTGGCAAACATCTATGTTCCTTTCTTGTACTGTAGCTGAAATTTCTTTGGATATTGTACTTGCGGAAATAGTACATAATATAAGTACAGAGCTAACCAAAATGGATGTTCCCATGAGCTCGTAAAGGCCAGCAGAAATTAGTCTAAACTACATTATCTTTAGAAGTTATTAAAATAGCGAAAACGAATTTTGCCAGGCTAGACAGACAATGCCAGCTTTTGAAAGTGTAATGAATGAATTAAACAACACATGAAAAGAAAAATAAAAGTTGTAGGCTGTTTTATAATTTACCTTTGAAGTCCATGGAGTGAAAATGACCAAGCGGAGGTATCAGTTTTTTATTAGTGCACATCTGGAGTAAGGCCAGGCTGTATATACTATAATCCAAATTACACCCATCAATCATACTCCAATATAAAGGGAGCTAAAAGTTCATTTAATAATACCTAAGATATACAAGGTCGTTTTGAAACGGCCAGAATAACCAGTGAGGAAAACATGGGAAATTATTTTTCTTTATTAATCTAACCTTATCCAAAATACGAAACCTTAGAGCGCCACATGTTAGATTAATCTGAGGTTGGGATCAAGTTCAGTCTTTGCTAGTCATCACTTAAATCTACTATTCAATCTTGTCATTGCTAGATACAATTTTATACACCCCCGTGGGAAGTTCAACAACGTCCTAGCTTGATCCATTATCCACCGAAAATGCGAACGAGTTATTCTTATGAAGACGACCGAACGAATATTAGGCCAACTGTAATACACGCACAAAAATGCAAGTGCGATCTCGAGTGTGTGGGATGCCCTCGAGGTGATTGGAGTTGGAAAAACCAAGTAAAATTCTGGTTTCATTCATGAGATCCTGATCATCGAGATAACGCTCGTGGATATGTTTACAACGACACGTTGCATTGCAGCACTGATTTTGCGAAGAATGGGACGCGCTCCACAACTCATCATCGGTATATTAATATACATTGTCGATTTCTTCAATAAGCTAATGTCCTTGGGTCTATGCTGTGGCTGGTGAGCAACCGCTAACAAATCGATGCAGCCTCATTGATGACTTCTGGTGCGTTGTTGCCAGAGTCACCAAGCCGTTCCACTTCCTTTGGTAGTTTAGTTCATTCTCAAAACCTGACTGATTTTTCATTTCGCGTAGGATCACTTGTAAATACAGACTCGAATTTAGTTCCACGTCTTTATTGCCGTTGGTTTTGTTTCTTTTCTTCTTCTACATCGTTTATTCCTTTGCGCGAACATCGCTTTTGGCTGGGAAACTGTTTGGCCTGTAAAAGAGGTGCTGGTTCGCATGATGGCTTGGGTTCAGGTTCGGTTTCACGTAAACTTTTGGTTTATGAGAAAAAATCGTATGGAAATGTGGGAGTAAAGTGTCCACGCATATATCGACTAGACGGATAAATTTTTGTGCATAATGGTTTGCTATAAATAGTATCTATAATTTATAAGTTAATTAATGTAAAAATAAAAATTCCTTACGCGCGCAGTCAAAAAAGCTGCCACGCATCACCATTATTTTGTGGTGTTTCCACCAACTCCTTATATACCCACCCAGACAATTTATCTGTTATATTTTGATACTGTGTCTTCTTGTCTTCTTTGTTAGTTTAATCATCCATGATTGTCAGCTGAAGGGTGTGGTATTAACAGCAATCACAGGACTTTTATGGATCCATACGTCTTCATTAAACGTATTTATGCGTTGTTTTTCATGTCTGATTTGTACCCGGGTGATTGTGGAATACGCTGAAGTGTTTTTGCAATGCCCTGCAAGCGATCAAGGGTTTAGGCTGTCCTGATCATCGATACTGGTTTTGCTTGTGTTCCTATCAACGCTGCGATGGTTTCCGCAACTTTACTTATCTATTCCGCGGTTTCCTCTGTTTTTGACTACAATTTCTTTTGTTGGTTTGATCAATCCCCTTTGTATGATCCTCCTATGCAGCCTGTCTCGACTGTAACATGGCTTGGACGCTTTTCCGACTGGCTATAGCATTACGGATCAGTTGCAAGTATTGGCGTGCAGGTTTAAGGCTAGGATTCCCATAATTAGCTATGGTATCACTAGCAGATTTGACATTATATTTATTATGGTCGTTTAAATTGTCATATCCAAACCCGAAGGATATTCCGGTCTAGTCAATAGTGAGGAAACTAGCTGGTTCCAGGTGAGCCACGCAAACATTCAAAAACTCATTCCTCGAGTGGTCAGCAGCACTAAGTCCAAAGAATATTTGCGCCTCAATATCTCAGAATATCAGCAACACGTTACAGTTGTCCCTAATCAATTTAGGCACGTGTTTGAATCGTTGTGCTGCATATATCACGTTTGTCTGAGTTTTTGTTTTGGCCTTGGGAAAATATTCTTGCTTGATGTTCGCACGTTCAAGCATTACATCGTCGTACACAGCAAGAATATTCAGCGCTCCGGTTAAGGTCGTCAGTGGAAGGGGTTTCAACGATTCTAAAAAATAAATAAATGCTAGAAACTTTACTTCTCGACGACGAGGCAAGGGATCCTGTATAATTCCCGAGTACATTATAACACAGATGATCATTCGCTACGGCGCGATCACATGCAAACGATCCCACGTTAACCGTCCCATGACGAGATTCAGCAACAGCTGGTTTCCTGGATCTAACCTGAGTAATGATCAATGCATGAACTGAGTTTGGAAATAAGTCACCGTGGTTGGGCTTTGTCGGCGCAAGTAAATCGATGACGGTAAAGTCAGCTTTTATATTTCGCAATGCTATGTTGAATATCGATTGTTGTACAACACAGTCTTGTTTGCATATAGTGTGTAATGCCGCATGATAGCTCGTACTGCAAATCCAGCGCTGGTTGTGGTGCATGATAACAGAGCTGCGATCGTTGGAATTTGTGTCCGATATGGTGGGAGGAAGTTACGTTTGTCAGACCTTCCAGGTCTAATAAAAATGTCGTCATTGGTGCTATCGTTATCGCGTTAACGAAACGGGGGGAAGGGGGGGCAACGTGGAGAAAGTATCCTTCTAAAACATGTACCTGGATACAATTATAACGGGTCTGAAACACGGTTAGATAAACGACTTGATTCTAACATAAAGGCCGAAGCCCAGAGAAGAACCTATAAACCGCATTGATGCTACATGTTACCGACGGGATCGTGCGCATAACACATCAAGTGATATCTGTGCGTGTCAAAGTGCTGATATTGATCCCATTCATGACTTGAAAGCAACCAGTCTTACACTCCGAGAAAGAACTGTCAGATAGATCATCAAAGGAGGTCAGGAGGCTAAGATTCTTGTTGGTGGTGGGCCAAGTCCACTCATTGGAATTAAAGCGGCCATTCAATAAACATGAAAGTGTCCGCGATATATTACAAACCGCGCGGTACTGGAAGGGTGAAGCTGCCATTGGAAAGTTAGCAAGAGCGGCAAAAGTCACATTCGAGTTTGATCGAGCATGGTTGGCCAAACAAACATTGTGGCAGACTTTTATCTACCCGCACCAAGAAAGATTTCCTGTGGACTTGATGAGAAAACGCCAATAGAAGTTGATCAGACGTATCTGCAGATACAAGGAATCGGAGCCGTTGTATGTTATTTGTGTAACATATAACTTTGTCTGTTTTACTTATGGGATAAAAATGTATAAGAGCTCATTGAAACTTTTCACCTCAAAATGATGCATAAATTATTGAAAAGAGTCACTAACTTAAGAAATCAAGTGTTAGGTTTGAAACTGGAAGTTGAACATAAAGTTCATAATATTTATCGGCGAATGAATAAATAAATAAATAAATAAATAAATAAATAAATAAAAAAGGACTCCGATATTCAAGATATTATATGTCTGTTTGATGTACTTTGCTCTATATTAACATACATTTCAGGGCCAGATCAGGTCAAGTGTTGTTTTTCTTTCCAAAAATTTCAAACTGGCCTTGACTTTCCTCAAATCTGCACGAAAGCAAACGTCTATTTACTCAAAGTGTGCATAATACCCAATAAACTTGCGCAACAATAAAACGATGATCAGATATCTCTCTCTCTCTCTCTCTCTCTCTCTCTCTCTCTCTCTCTCTATATATATATATATATATATATATATATATATATATATATATATATATATATATAATGCTTTTATTTTTTAACAGTGGAGCACAAATTCTCTTCAACTAACTCGTATTTATTTACTTGATGCAATGAAGAAAACTGGTCATTTCTACCACGGGCATTTATTGTAGTGGTGGTGGTGGTAACTTATTGGTTTAAAACCGTTTTTAAGCGCATGATAACATGGTAGTCAGCATATTTGGTGAAGTTAGAACCCAAGAAAAACCACCAACGCACAGGAAGCTACTGGCAAGCTTTTACACATATACCCGAGTGCCTTGGACCACTGGGCCACCCGGGGCTCTGCATTCTTTGTATCTGGTTTAGTGATCTAGGATTAGCAAACAAATGTTAAGTTTGAGCTGAGCTCTTAAGCAAATGTGGTTATACAATGAAAATATTAGTGTACTGTTTGATATTTTGTCATTGGTTGGATAAACTCATTACATAGTTTATTGATTCTGTACCCTATCATTGACAGACTAATTAACATTATTTGACTCAGAATACTGCTTTGTTGATTTTAGATTATACTTTCACTTCGCTCTTACTCCTTTACAAGTCCAGAACTATATTTTGCTTACTCCATTTAATGCAGCAGCAATATCAGGCACAGATCTGTTAAGTATATTTAACTTACATTGTTTGTTAGTTTTTATTTATTGTTCTTTTATTTCATTATATGCTATGAATAATGTGACATTTTATGTTGGACTTGACCTTGTTCAAAATTAAGTTCATTTTCTACCAGGCCTGAATTGTTGATTTTGGCTTTTTAGTAAACATGTTTATCTCGATTTGAGTCTTGAACTCTGGAAATTCCTCATGAATTGCCAGTTCTACCTGTTGTTTATGACACATTTTAAATGATAATTTTAGTAACAGACTTCTAATGACAACTAAGATTTCGTTTTGTAAAGATTATGAGCCATCAAGAAAATTATTTTCCATTCGGTTTCTTTGTAGAAAATGTTAATTATGACCTGAAGTCAGGCAGAAGGCTACATAATATTGTTACTGGAAGCATTATTCATTCGTGCTATAAGATCTTGATGCAGACTCATTTGCATTATGTTGCGTCCAGTAATTCATTTGGGCTGTAATCTATTTCTTTACATCATTTAATTCAAGTCATTCTTCTCTGTAAAATCTGAGTTCTCTTTAAAAAAAAAATAACGTTTTTGGAAATAGAGACTAGAATTTATACAGAAATTTCAAAAAAAAAGATTTTATTCTTGGATTGTATTATTGCGATCCAACAAAAGAGTGTTGGTACAGTACATAAACACAACACGGGTCACCACAGGCACATCAACAACTTCAGCATTGGATTTAAATTGGATTTCCACTAAAGTTTACTTAGAACTTTAATTTTTTAGGAATTGTGCCTGTAATTCTAGGATTATTTGGGATTTAATTTGCAATACCCTAAGTTCTTGTTTTTACATTTTCACTTTGTATTCTAGGGAATTAAATTGTTTGTCGAATTTTACAAAGATTGTTGCTAATTATTCATTTCTATTACTTATTTTAAGACCATATAGTTGTAATCGATAGCATAACTTAAAGTTGTCTTTACTCAATTTATAGAGTTCTTTGTAGATGTTTTAAGCTGTTATCCTGCTTATTAATTGTGCCATAAGGCTACTTGATTTTAATTTTATATTTAAGGTACTGTAAAAGATATCACATCTTCATATTTGTCTTTCCTACCAAAAAGTAGGTTCTTTTTAAATACTAATGGAATTATCCAGATTGTCTGCACATGAAGCACGTTGTACAGTTTAATGAATGACTGTATGTATTACTGGCTGTATGTATTACTGGCTGTATGTATTACTGGCTATATGTATTACTGGCTGTATGTATTACTGGCTATATGTATTACTGGCTGTATGTATTACTGACTGTATGTATTACTGGCTATATGTATTACTGGCTGTATGTATTACTGACTGTATGTATTACTGGCTGTATGTATTACTGACTGTATGTACTGACTGTATGTATTACTGGCTGTATGTATTACTGACTGTATGTATTACTGGCTGTATGTATTACTGGCTGTATGTATTACTGGCTATATGTATTACTGGCTGTATGTATTACTGACTGTATGTATTACTGGCTATATGTATTACTGGCTGTATGTATTACTGGCTGTATGTATTACTGGCTGTATGTATTACTGACTGTTTGTATTACTGGCTGTATGTATTACTGGCTGTATGTATTACTGACTGTATGTATTACTGGCTGTATGTATTACTGACTGTATGTATTACTGGCTGTATGTATTACTGACTGTATGTATTACTGGCTATATGTATTACTGACTGTATGTATTACTGACTGTATGTATTACTGGCTGTATGTATTACTGGCTATATGTATTACTGACTGTATGTATTACTGGCTATATGTATTACTGACTGTATGTATTACTGACTGTATGTATTACTGGCTATATGTATTACTGGCTATATGTATTACTGACTGTATGTATTACTGGCTATATGTATTACTGGCTGTATGTATTACTAACTATGTATTACTGGCTATATGTATTACTGGCTATATGTATTACTGACTGTATGTATTACTGGCTGTATGTATTACTGGCTATATGTATTACTGACTGTATGTATTACTGGCTATATGTATTACTGACTATATGTATTACTGACTGTATGTATTACTGACTGTATGTATTACTGGCTATATGTATTACTGGCTATATGTATTACTGGCTGTATGTATTACTGACTGTATGTATTACTGGCTATATGTATTACTGGCTGTATGTATTACTGACTGTATGTATTACTGGCTATATGTATTACTGGCTATATGTATTACTGACTGTATGTATTACTGGCTGTATGTATTACTGGCTATATGTATTACTGGCTGTATGTATTACTGGCTATATGTATTACTGGCTGTATGTATTACTGACTGTATGTATTACTGGCTATATGTGTTACTGGCTGTATGTATTACTGGCTATATGTATTAATGGCTGTATGTATTACTGGTTATATGTATTACTGGCTGTATGTATTACTGGCT